>LAPY01001693.1:3353-15447 GCA_000970635.1 Eragrostis tef
GGGTCGCCAGGGCTGCGGCGGCGGGCTGCTGCGGCAGGCTTTCCCGAGCCGCTTCGTAACGCTTGCCGTGATGCAATGGAAGAAGCGACAACTTTGTGCTAATCGTCGTGACAACTTTGTGTGATTACTGATTTCGACATTATTTTACTTAGATAACTTTTTTTGGCGGTGGATTTTGCTTAGATAACTCTCCCTATACGCTCTCATATACAAGACTTCTGAAGGCTTAAACTTCAACTAATATCTGTACCCCTGATTCCTTAATTTACTATTACTAAATCATGTGCATCTCATCACCTTCAACATATGAGCTCGTATAAATAGGAAGGGATCCCCCACATTTGATAGTTTGAAGTCTGAGGAGTCAAAAATCTTCTATTGCGTCGAATGAGACAAGTAATCTACGAATGATATAATTGATATATGTCAGCTATGAAAAATATATTTATATAAGTTTCAAATAATATTACTATAAAGATATCCATTTTAATTCCACAGATTCCTCACTTTTCACACAATTTTTTTGAATATAAATGAAATTATTTTCGAAGTAGGGGTAAAATAGTATTTTGATCCGCAAGTTAACACCGTTAAAGGCACAATCTAACGGAAGGGCCATGGAGGGAACTCAAAATTGATTTTGAGCCTCATAGAGAACTTCAATTCTGAGAAGGCCATAGAAAGAAGCTTCATTTGTTTCGAGGCCATATAGGGAATTTTCTCTATTTATTTCAGGTCTCGTTTGTGATGGGTCCAAACCGTAGAACAACTAGTGTAAAATGTTGATATCACTGGATGATATAGAAAAATATGTCAGATGTCTGAGTTCACCATTATCAACCAAGATTCAAATTATCCACAATTTTCGCGTGCACCTTATCCTCTACTTGATCAATCTCATGAAAATAAGCATCAGATCGAAGTGATATGATCCCATCTGCAATAAGGAACGGAGGTCTCAAATAAAATGGAAGTGTTGTTTTCAGACCCATGGCTAGTGTTTATTAATAAAATTCATGCATAATAGCCAATCATGTTCACCGATACATTATTTATGGTTCTTCAAAAAAGTTTATTTTGTAATTTGGACTAAGAAACAATTATCTGTATTTGTTGTTGTATACACCGATACATTATTGTTCAATCTATTCCCTTTTCTAAAAAATATCAGTATAATAAAATGAATTATATTATGCTATAGGCAATAATAAAAAAATAAAGGTTTGTGATATTGCAATTTAGAAACTAATCTTTAGACTCCAAAGTTAAATAGTGTAAAGACTTTGTCGAACTTGCATTGGTCCTCTGTTTGAAAAGTCAAATCTCCTCAAATGTCGAGCGACCGATGATGCCTTCGGCGTCAACATTCTAATAACAGTTGAACATGCGCTTCCACAAGGGATCACATCTATCATGCAATATGAAAAGAAACTGTTGACAAGGATAAGAACAATGTCCTTTTCTTAGCTCAGCTAAAAATGTCGTGATTAGCCGCAGCTGGTGCTACAATAATTTGTAATCCTAAAAAGAAAGATGCAAACAATATTTCTTTACTAGAAATCACAATACATTATTTTTTTGTCCATGATATTGAAAAATCTATTACCAAACATTCTTTTTGCTATTGTAGTGATATGTCACAGAAACAACTTGTTTTTACTTACCAGATATCTACATCAAATCAAAATCATCAATATAACTTTAGAGTTCTTGTGGCACTTCGATTTTGGAATCATCCCCCAGGCCACCCAAAGCGATCCAACGGCAAATAGTTGTTGCTCTGTCCTAATATATCTAAATTAGTGTTAAAAGGAGCTGTAGTTTTTATTTGACGAGCAAAAAGTATTGCGGTTGTATGGACTGGTAGTACGCAAAACTGTAGTTATAATATGGTCATTATGTTAAAACATAATTGTAGTCTAAAAATTATTCTCTTTGTTTTTTTTTTCGAATGGAAGGGATTGTATTGTAACAAAGTTCAGACGCTTTACAATTGATAGGACTACGAAAGACCAATAAAATACAAAAAAAAAAGAACATCTAAGTCTTACTCATCTCCAACAACACTTCTTTGATTGAGGCCGCAAAGAGAAGGAACCAAATCGATGCTATGTACTCTTCAATCGCTGATCATTGGCGAAGCTAGGTGAGCCTTACCAGCGCGGCGCACGTGCCCGCGACCCTCGTGACGTCCGCGCCAGGATCGTCGCCGTGACGTCGCCTGGCAGACACGAATGTGGGCTCCAGCGCGACGCCGTTCCCGCGGCATTGGTTGACGAGCGCGCTCCGGCATGCACAGCGCGTCCCGGAGCCCGCCAGACTCGCATCGCGCCGCAGCGCGCGCCCGTGGCGTCCAGGCCACCCGACAGGAGGGCTCCTGCGGCGAACACGTCCACCGCCAGGACGACGCCAGCGGCCGGGCGTCGCCGCGCTGGACGTAGAAGATGATCTTCCGGCCGTACACCTGCTGCCTCAGCACGACGACACGAGCGTTTTTAGGTTGGCGTAGTCTCCTGCGTTTGTTTATACATTTTTCAAAATTTGTAAGCGACGCTTCTGTTCCTGCTTGTGTATCATCCACCGGGTGATTATCTTTGTCAAGATTGCTTGAGCGAATGGAACAAACTTGATCAGTAATCCCATGTCTCATGTGTTGTTACGATTTAGTTTAACCATCTCTTGTGTCAGTCTTAGATTTGCAGGCTCATGTACTGAAATAGCTAGGCACTTTATTTTTGTTTTGAGGAATGCAACTTGAGGGACGAGACACCATAATATGTTTTTGGTATTCAAATAAACCCAGGACTGCCTAACTCGGGGTGGTGTTCATGCAGTCATATCCTTCTCAGGTGGTGCACTCTGAAGAATGGATGTCGGGGAACGAGAGCCAATTCAACTTCGACACGCTCTACAGTCTACTGCGCCAAGTTGAGCAACGGCAGACCCAGTGGCAAGGATGTTTTTTTTTTGAAGAACTGGAGGGGGTAAAGAGCCCCCGGCAAGGATGTTCATCAATGGAGCCATATGGCTGCTGAGTACAGGAATCAACTGCATTTCCGGGCTTTGACGACCCTTCCAGCTGGTTTATGATTTTTAGGAGCATAGGGGCACATGCCCTCTTATTTTACTTTTAATTAGAGTCATTTGCGTGAGGGCTTTCTTGAATTCGGCATGAGACGGAGAGGTTAGTTTGGTGGGCGTTGTGTGTCTAATTTGGACGATAGTGGAAAGCTTATTTAGAGGCCAAGCTTCCTCCGTGTTATAAAATGTATCGAGTAGAGAGACTCAAGTTTGTTTTCCATTAATGATTGACTACATATGTATACACATGAAGTGGTGTCCTTACACCACAAAGAGGTGTCCCTTTAACTACGAAGATGTGTTTTTAGAAGAGGCGTCCCATCACTTAGAGTATGGAGCAAGAAACTTAGACATGTTTACAATTCTCTCTATATCCCAACACGGTCGCGTTCGTCGCCCGTTAGCCCATCCACGTCACCCGTTAAGTGTCAACCATCCGATCCGCTAAACTCGAGTAGAGAGACTCAAGTTTGTTTTCCATTAATGATTGACTACATATGTATACACATGAAGTGGTGTCCTTACACCACAAAGAGGTGTCCCTTTAACTACGAAGATGTGTTTTTAGAAGAGGCGTCCCATCACTTAGAGTATGGAGCAAGAAACTTAGACATGTTTACAATTCTCTCTATATCCCAACACGGTCGCGTTCGTCGCCCGTTAGCCCATCCACGTCACCCGTTAAGCGTCAACCATCCGATCCGCTAAACTCGTGACATCAACCGTTGGATGTGGATCGGGTCCAGTTTTCCCTCCCCGATAACTCGCGAACTCTCTAGACCCGTAAAGATTTTAGGTCCCCTTCGCAATGCGTCCCACGGCCGCGGCTGCAACTCCGGTCACCAGTCCGCCGGCGGTTCCTTGAATAGCATCGCCGACTTATTCTCTTTCGCATAACTTCTACTCCCTCGTTAGATCCCACCAGCGCAATGCCCGTGGACACCAGGACGAGATCCGGCCGCCTCTGTTGCCCTCAGTTTCAAATCCAATTCGAAATTGATTCATGTGCGTTCGTTCCTCTGCGATGGGCAGAACCGTGAACATATCAAAGTATTTTCCTAATCATTCCTCGATTCCGCTTGTTTGTTTTCCTTGGCCTCACCGTACTGTCTTGTGTGGTCTCATCCAGTCCACGCCACTGCCATTCGACAAGGAGAGAAATGGGATTGATATTACTACAGTTTGGTACGGACCTCTGTAGTCTGTACGAGTATGGATGGAAGCACCATGGTATGAACATGTCTAAAGAATTAGAAGGACGAGCAGCCCTCTCAATGTTGGATCGTCTAAGCAAGGTCAGCCGTAGGAGTGCTCATTCTTTCATGGAGGTAAGCTGTTCGGCTGAATGTTTTAGAGGCTTATTTATCCCCTGTGCCAAAGTGCAGCTTGATTAGGTTCTTCTTGATTACGTTCCAACGTAGCTTACATTTGTGTGCTAATTATGTTTCATCCAGATATATCTAAGCAGAACTAAAGTTCAACTTAGTGGATCTGAACTTTTTCATTTTACCGCTGTGAAACCTTGTACAAAGTTTAAAAGTATCAATGACAATTTGTGAAGGGGAATTTTGACTAGATAAACCTACTCCTAGACTCCTACTCATCCCATTTTCCTTCACCTTAGATCAGATCCATGGTACTGACCTCTGGCCAAGCCAATAGAATCACCAAGATCTTAGAGAACCCAACACCACAACAGCAGCTCCTTTGATCGTAGAGATCACACCGTGACTGTAAATATTATCGCGATATTCGATTCTCACTTCCATTTGGTTCATGTTCTTCAAAATATTTCTCAACGAGATCATCAGCAGTGTCATGTGAGTTCTTCATCTGTGAGATTCTCAGGACCATTGTTCGCACCTCATACTGTTCAAACGACTCAAACAACTATTGAGTGTTCAGCTGAGTTCACAGTAGTCGGAACTTTTTCCAAACAAGGGATAAGGCACCTGGAATCCAACTAAATGGCCAACTCACACGAATTAGTAGCTTTGTTCAGAATCCAACCAATCTGAAGAGTCACAGAACGAAGACTAAGGATACAAGAAAGACATCTAGAATCTGAATTAGGAAGGACACCATTTAGATCGCAAAGCTTTGGCGAGCAGCGAGGCTGTGGGAGCAACTTTATAAATTATTCAGAAAGGCACCAAATCTACTGTTTCAGATCTTATAAATTTTCATAGAAGCAAATAGGGTTCAAGTCACATCAATTTCACAGTCAAGTCATGACTAGCTTATCAACTGGAATGGAAGTACCTATAGCATTACCAATCCAGCTTGCATATATAGCAAGGACATCATGACATGAGTAGATGCATGACAAAGTTCAGATTGATATGCAATCCTTTTTTCAGAAGAAGAAATAATCATATTGCATAGTAGTATCTGAATTTGATGTTGTATTTACAATCTCAAGAATTATAGAACCATGACTAAAGCTCAACTTATTGGAGGAACATGAACTTTATGCTACTTCAGCGAGTGGAGGTATTGGCAATTTCTGATAGAACTGATGCTCCTGTACGTTTCGTGGATCAGTACGCCCAACAGTAACAATGACAGGCTCCATATTTGTCACAAGATTCATCGGATCAGTAGGCACAGCAAGGCTGCATCATATTTCTAAAAAGGTAAGTTACTATGCATTGCTAACCTAGTACATTTGTTATTTTTGGACGGATATGACCATATATAAATTTTGATCTTTGTTATCAAGACTATTCAAAGATCTGGTGATCCAAGATAGTGCACAAGTTAGTTTAATCTCTAGAAGAGCACATAATTAAAATGACAGTATCTCCAAAAGGAATTCATTTTCATTAGCTTGGAATGTTACTACAGTTCATGATGATTAGTAAACCTTTTTCAGTTGCGACCAACTTGGCAAATAGAAATATACAGTTTGATCGGAAGATTAATTAGGCTAATTTGTAAAATCAATAAAGAAACTACAGTGTGCACTCTGATTGGACTCAATTGACCTCGAACAGTCCAATGTCACTTTCAGACATATATAAAGCTATGTTCACTCACTTTGGATTCTCATTGCATTTTTTTTCTGTACTTATATGCTTTCCATACAAATGTCTGGTAAATTTTTCAGCGACGTACAATGTGTTCAGAAGGTATGATAACCAGCTACACAGTCATTGCAAAACCATAGTCTCAATACCACTTAGAATGCGCTGGTTCATTGGATGAACCAGTGAACATGGTCGCAGCTTTCCAGCATAAACCAGAGCAAATTATTTTATTGCCATACTTTTGGGATGAAACTATATTTTTAAGACCAAAACTTTGTCTCTGATATATATTGTATCATTATGAAACTGCAGTTGGGTCGAAGTGCTTATGCAATCCATCTCTTTACAAGTAACTTGCGATGACAAAACGCCGTTTCCAGCATTATGTGTGGCTCCGGACTCGCAATGCAAGTCAAGTTATTACCTATTACCATGTATTACAGTTTACACACCACACCATTTATATGTATAGAGCACCAGAAAATATCATCTATATATACTCCTTCCGTTTTTTATGACACCGTTGATTTTTTTTGTTACTTTGATCATTCGTCTTATGTATAAATATTTGTGTAAATAACTAAGTGTATAAGTTACTTTTAAAACGCTTGTGATGATGAATCCCACGATATTTATTTCATATTCAAAAAGTAATTATTTAAATCTATATTATTGATTAAATTTCAACAAAAAAGTCTAACGACGTCATATAAAAAAGAACGAAGAGAGTATCAATTTAATTATGAGGGCAGTCAAGCGCAGCAACGTGGCGCGATTTTTCTAGTTTGCACTAGTCGCAAAAGAAAAAATGCACAAGTCGTCCTTTTTTAAAAAAAAAATTGCACTTGTCATACAACTGGGTCGGATCACGTGTAGCCGTGATGTCCTCTCTTTACAATGTCTCGCGTTTCAGGTTTTGTGGATCAGCAAAGCCATTATGGTTGCATGGCACAATGGAAACACAACAACATGATGCCTAATAACTTCTCGAAACAAACGATCGTTTCAATACACAGTTCACTTTTTTTAATGCAGATAAAACTACAGAGGAACGTATCAACGACCAGTCACCGGTTTTTCCATCGGTACGTAGAAGACGGGGCGTGGACCGCGCCGGCGCCATGCCGCCGCTTCTCCTGGCCACGAGACGAGGACAGCGGGGCATGTACAGGGCCGGCGCCGTGACGCGGCCACAGGTCCTCCTGGGCACGAGACCTCGGCACCCGCCCATTCCCCTGGGAGAAGGGGTCTGCCGGCAGCACCAGCAGCTTACAACGAGCCAGACGCCGAGAGCGGATGCGCAGCTTGTCATAGTAGGATGAGATCAGACGAGCAGCCCGCGGGGACAGCCCCGTCGGCGGCCTGACCCACTTCTTCCAACTCAACGCCGTCGCTTCAGCCGACGACGCGCGCCCCACCACTCTCCTGTCGTACCTGGGCTTCCAGAGCTCGTGGTCGTGCTCGGCGACGAGGCGCCTCAGCGCGGCGCAGGTGACCCCGACTCTCACAAGGCTTGCGCCGTCCCTGACCCGTGCCAGGATTGCCAGAACGACGTCGTCGGGGAGCGACAAGAACGTGGGCTCCAGCACCACGCCGTTGCCGCGGCACAGGTCGACGAGGGCGCGCCGGCACAGCGCGTCCCAGAGACCGCGCCAGAGCGCCGCCAGCCTCGCGCCGACAGGAGCGCCCCGGCGGCAAGCGCGTCCACGAGCACGCAGCGAGACGCCACCGGCCGGCCGTCGCCGCGCTGGACGAAGAAGACGATGTTCTGCCGCCCGTACACCTGCTGCCTCAGCACGACAGAGGCTTGCGCGTGCCTCTTGTGCCGCAGCTCCGGCGCGGTGTACCGGAGCGAGAGGGACGACGCCGTCTGGCCCGCCGATCTCGGAATCGGCCCGCGCTTCCGGGACGTGGACGAGGAGGATGAGGCGGCCGAGTGGGCGTTCGGCGTCCCACCGGCAGGCGTCGATGACCTTGTGGAGGGGAAACACCTTGGCCATTAATTGCGATCGATTATGCGATGAGTTGCTCGTGACGCCATTGTGGAAAGGACGTACGAGGGATTTTGTGAAAGCTGCAAGATGCAGCTGGGCACCGAGTTTGGTTCAGATTCCACATTGATATTTTGCGGTAATATGATGGCACCAAGAATGATTGATAGTTTGGACAGTTTATATGGGGTTGACATCGATATCATTCGTTTTTAGTCATATATGAAACGAAACTTTTAAGGTAATTTGAATAAATATATGAAGGTTTTTGAATATGATACTGGTTTACTAAACCGGTAACAAAATACTTTATATATGCGTGTACTTCAATATTGCCCCGGCATTTTTATTCGCCCCGGGCCACCAAAATCTCAAGACCGGCCCTGCCGGAGGCGATGCCGACGGCAAGGGGGTGGCAAACGGAGGTGAACTCATAGATCGATCCTTGTTCTTTGTCTTCTTGTTGCTTTATATTCTCTACTGAATTTTTGTTCATCCGACGGAATTTTTGTTAGAAACCATCGGTTGCGAGGGCTATGACACCGCGATTGCCAAGTGGCGAGCTCAAGATAGAGAACGGCAAAGACGGCATCGTGCGTAACATAAGGCAACACGGGTTTTGCAATCAGGTATAATGGTCAATTTTGAATTTTGTATTTAATTTTTTCGGCATTCATAATCTATGAGTTTGGGTGACATTGTTTACAGAAAATCTGTCTCTAGACCGTTCTCCTCTTCCGACTATAGACCGTTCTCCTCTTCTGACGATGACTACTTTTGGAAATCAGGGTGAGAATCAATGGGAAAAACTCCCATCGGTCCTTGGCTGTCTGTCTACTTGTTTGTCTGCAAAACCAATTTACGTAAATTCATAATGCACATCTTCATTTTCGTTTTTTCAGAAAATTGCGGGGAGGGCAATCATGGCACATCGGCTCCATGTCAATTGTCGGTTCTTATTGATAGCATTTTTGACTCAACCATTACACCTCTGCGTGATATCACGAACATCATAACTGATGGAATGTTTTTGTTTTAGCTACTAAATATTAACTCTTTAGATGAGCCATATGGTTTAGAGTTTCGCATTATTAATGAATAAACTTTTGATCTCTGCTTTTGGGTGACATTGTTTATAGGCAATGTGTCTTTAGAGCGGTCTCCTATTCCAAATGTGACTTTTGTTGGTCTTACTCATGTTTTTTAAATTAATTATAATTTATAAAATAACATGTAATCAAGTTGCGTATAATTCTCATGATCCCGTAAATTGATGCAATTTTTAGTCACGTGCACTGCGCACGTGCATTAGTACTGAAGATGATGACCAAAGTGGTTGCATTGGAGGCACTGAAGATGACGAGTCGACCAAAGCGGTGACAGTTGATCAGGCATCGATGACTACGTAGTTGGCCCATCCGATGAGTTGAGTAGTGACGGGAGCAAATGTAATTCATTATATATTTTCCATTGTTTAGGAAATATTTTTAATGCTAGAATAAAAAGTCAGGCGTGCACAATTATTTTTTGGAATGACTGTTTTGATGGCACATCCCTTTATGACTACTTTGTATTGTTGATATTAGAACAATATGCAAGTTACAGCAGTACCACAAGATTACTGGAAATTCTCATTATCGCTACTCAAATTTGAATGTTAGTGAAATTTCTCATTATCGCTAGCATTTTCACAATGATGTCATGTTTCTCATTCCCACAAGATTAAATGTGTATTTTGGTATAAATAAATGGTACCATAACTTTTCCCTTCCTCTTTATATTCCATTCAAGATGCATTGGAATTTTATTTTAAACTACAAAGGTCTCGCCAAATCGTGCATTTTTCTCGATCACGTGCGTGGCGCACGTGCATTTTTACTAGTACTAGCCAAATGCCGTGCGCTGCTACGGATTTCAATAATTATTTCGTGAATAAAATGCATAAGCAAGAGAAGAGAGTTTTTGTTCTTCAGATGTTAGCAAGAGTGACTCAAATAGTTTCCTAACTCCTACTTACATACGCTTCAGTTTTTTATTTCAGTGTAAAAAGAATTCGAAATGAAAAATATATCAATGGCATCTACATTTTAGAAATGAAATTTAACTCGATATGATAGCAAGCAACAATATCCCATTCTTTTCTTTTTGTCTGCGATTACCAGTATCTCATTCTCTTGACCACGTGCCTTGGGCATCGGATCATACAGATGAATAAATTCATGACTCAATTTTTGTACTATTCATCTTACAAATCTATGGCTCTGCATTTGATTGTGATTAATCTGTGAAGGAGGAAACAAGGACGAGTTGCAGTCCTATGGAAGAAGGGTGTGTTTTGGTTTTGCACTTATTTTTAAACTCGAGAGAAAGTATGAAGGAAGCTGATACATATGCATGCGATTACTTTGCAGTAGCACCCATGTATTCCTTGGTGCACGTAGCAGGTAACAGTATGTACGACCTTATCTTCCCGAGCGACCCAAGATTTTTTTTTTTCTTTGCCGATGTTTGGCTCCGCTCTCCAGTCCATCTGCGGGTCACGCCCTGCTCCGCTCTCCTCGTCTCATCGATGCTCCAAGCTGCCTAGTCAAGCGAGTCGAGTGGCGCTGCTCCGGCGGAAGACCGAGCCGTCTGTAGTTAGTGGCCTTGCTCTACCACCCTCAGCCGCTCTAATTTCATCCCTCTTTCTGCCGTGGAGGATCCTCGCAGGCCAGCGCGCGCGCCTCTGCATATCAATCCTGGTAACCCTTTGTTGATGCTCCTTCCGATGAACCAAATCCATCTTCGACCTTCAAGGCTGGACGGTGGAGGGGCGGGTCTTAGCATGATCCATGACGGTGGAGTAGCAGAGCTCGTCGAAGCTTCGGGATTCACCGTGAGCCAGGGAGCGGAGACGAACTTGTGAGTAAAGAGGGGAAAGGAGATGCGGGCCCCACCTGTCGGCGCACGAGACTGGAGGACGAACCACGCGTCGACGACGGACGCATCACCAACTCCCTTTTTTAAGAGGAGTAAAGAAATAAATGTAGAATCCACACGGGTCGAATTTGACTCGCGTAGGTCTGTCTGTCCATGCGGTCGCCGGAGCCCAGTCTGCAGACGTCGAGCGTTGTCCATGATGAAAGAGGCAGTTCCAGCGATGTCCAGTGGATTCGAAGAAGATGTCTGGGACCGAGGGCGCGTTCGGTTACAAAAATTAGACCCCTCTAAATTTTAGCACTAAAAAGAATGTTATTATTTAAAAGTACTAAATAAAGTCTAATTACAAACTTTTTTACAGATGGGTACATCTTTACGAGGCGAATCTAATGAGCCTAATTAATCTATGTTTTGATACAGTAGTGCTACAGTAACCATCGTTTAATCACGGCTTAACTACCCTTATTAGATTCGTCTCGCGATTTAGACCGAGGGTTCTGCAGTTAGTTTTATAATTAAACTTTGTTTAAGACAAGATCTTTTTTGTTTAGACCCCTCTAAATTTGTCCTTCTAAAACGCCGAACGCGCCCCGATAGTCATGCGGTGGCTGCAGTAGACGGGCTTCGTTCATTAACGGCAGAGACAACATGTGCCACGTACGGCGTGATACGTGAAGGAATACGTGGTACTTACTGCGGTGATTACTTGGCATGACCTCCAACTTGGTAGTAATGGAACGCAAAGTCGACAACCAAGGCGCATGCTCTGCGATGGTGTTGTGCTGCAGAGAATGGCTCGGTTTTCCAAGATGCTCATATCCATGTGGCGCTCCCTGGACGGTGGCACGCCACACAAGCACACACTTGCTTAATTAGGTCACGATCGGCTACCTTGCGCGCGTGCACCACACCAGAGCTTTGGCCGACGGAGGCGCGCGCCGGCTTGACCAGACCTCTCGTGGGAACGTGCATCACCGCGCGGGCGGCAACTCAAGGACAAACTTGATTCACCTCTTGTCGCCGCCGATCACTCCACGACAGCAACCGGAGCCCGCGCGGTCAGGCTACACCAGA
>LAPY01001693.1:50750-67592 GCA_000970635.1 Eragrostis tef
GTCGCTCGGCTTCCAGTCCGCCAGCGCGTCGCCGGCCCGCAGGCGAAGCGTCGCTTTCCACGCCAGCAACACCGCGCCCTGCTCGTCCACGGCGACGGCAAAGCCCGCGCACAGCATCGCGAGCGCGCACACCAAGGGCAGCACTGCCGCCAGCCATTTGCCTCTTCTGCTCATCGCACCAGGTGTCCTACTCCTACGCACGCTAGCAACAGCAATCTTGTCCTAACAGTACGGAACTGCTAAGTACACCAAACAGCGCAGCACATAGTAGCTATTTCTGTAAAATTATAATGTGTACTTGTGCTAGTTGCTCGCAAACCTTTGTCCTGCTAATTATGGATGTGTTTGGATGGATGGATCATGAGGAATGGGGATGGAATGGGGATGAACTGGTCCCTCGTTTTCGCGTTTGTTTGTGAGATCAGCTTGGGATGGATCGGTCCCAGAAGGGAATATTCCTCAATATATATGCGGGATGAAGCGATTCACTCGAAAACGGCCGAACCATTCCGTCCCACCCGTGGCGAGGACGCGCGTGACGCCTCTGGTCACCGCTAGTCCCCTCGAACCCCTTCGGTCTCACCTCCATCCTCTCGACAAAAGAAAAAGAAAAAAAATCTGAGCCCGAGCGAGCAACCGGTGACCAGGAGCGACGCCCAGATCCGCCGGCGCCGACCGCGCCGACACGGCACCGGCGACCCCTCCGCCCTTCTGACAGCCTGCCTGCTCGTCCCCTCCGTCTGATTTGATTACAAAGGTGCAAGACCTTCCTGGTTTTGACGACACACACAAGTCATTTTACTATTACCATCTGGTTGAAAACCCACATATTGGTAGAGCTTTTTACTATGCGCCATTTGAGTACCAGCTGAATTTCATGGCCAAGTTTGTTAGTGAGAAATTTCCTGGATGAAAGTTGGCCCCATGCTCTTTTCTACGTTACATTATAGTTTAACTAGAGATGACTTGTATGGCTGGTTGGAAACAAAAGTGATGTAACCTGTAAACAATGTATGGCTTCTCACTGTTATTTTGCTTGTACCACTTAAACTAAGAGAAGTGGCTTAAGTATGTGTAAGGTTTAAACTTGGACCTACTATTATGTGTAAGAACCTGTTATGGTGATCAATATGTCATCTCTTTGCATATTTAGTTGTAGTTATGCAAGTCGCTGTGATTTTTTTCTCTCCAAGAGATGGTTGCATGAAGGAAAAAAAGATGCATGCGAGTGTGCTCAAGTTTGATTATTACTACATTAATAGGCAACTGATATATAAATTATGCTTGAGCTGCACCGTAAAACAAAATGATGTGGATGGATAACCTCACCATGTGAATGAGAAGGTGACCATATGCACTGGTTCTCATCCTGTCCCCTGATCAAACAAGAAATGGGTCATTCAATCCCCTGCTATCCTTTCAATCAAACAGAAAACAGAGACCATTTCATCTCTAAACCAAACATAAAAGGAAATGGTTCCATCTCAAAAAACTGGGACGGTTCCGTTCCGTCCTACCTAGTCCTAGAACCAAACACATCCTATATGCATGTTGCAAGAGGAGGGAGATGTGTTGGCTTCAAGCGATGCCCGGAGGGGAGATAGGACAAATTAGAACCGCTCCCCACGCTCTGCTCCAGCGTGCCCAAAACCAAACAATGCAAGAAATTGGAGAGCGGCGCAACTGTTCCAAGTCCATAAACAAAATGGTGGAGGGTGTCCTACTCTGTCCGAAGACCTGTAGTAAGGGGAGCAGTTGACTGACGGAACGTGGTCTGCTTTCTGGTTCTTTCTATATCCAGCACATTGGTCCCGCTAGTGATACCTACGCGGTGTCCATTTGCTCTTGTTTTTGCTGTGGCCCTCATAATTCTTTTAGGCATCCAATGTACACTCTTTCCTCAGATTTTGCTTTGCAAGACCGCTCTCTACACTGTGGAAGGAGACATACCAAGGTTTGTAGAAACCGGAAAATCCAAAAACCTGGTCCGGGTTTGGCCGGCTCGCCAGTTTTTTAATTTAAAATTCAAACGAATTTAGAAATATGTAAAAAGAACTAGATGAAAATTGAAGACGAATGATGAAAGAAATTGTTGAAAATACATTTGTTTGACCGGCCTGACAATGCAGCAAGAATTTCCGGAAGAAAAAAGAAAAAGAAAATACAAATCGAATCTTATCCGATTCCTCCCAACCCCATCCGCCTCTCATCCATTTATTGTCCCGGTCCTGATCCGCCCGGATCAGTCGATCGTCATTCTTGGAACCTCCAGGCGACGTCTCCTCCCTGTACACCCCCCATCTGTCACACCCGACCTCAAAACGACGAAATCAGCGACAGAGACCGGCTAACCGTGGCCTACGGTCAGCAAGACGAGGCGTTGGGCACTGGGCTCGGACAACGGGCCTTCCGTCCGACACAACATGGCTTTGACCGGTCTCAGGCCTTCCAAGCAGTGGCACGACACGGCATGTGGAAGACATAGGGTTGTGTCGTGCCAGCACGTGGGCCGTTCCTCTCGCCCAGGCACGACCCCACTACTCTTATTACACGGATCGTGCCTTGCAGGCTATGCTGTGCTAGGCGACCTAAGGCACGCAAATTTCCAACAGCAAAAAAAAAACAAGAGTTTTTTTAAATTAAATTTGGTAATGCTGAAAATATATATCAAACATATTAAAATTATGATAAGTTGCTTTCATCTTAAAAATACATAGTGGAAATAGTAACATTCATCATGTCTTTGGATAAGTTGCATGCCGTCTGACATCCATGTCTAAACCAAACTTAAGAGGACATGCATGCATGAGAAGCAATACATAAAGATTTAAAAGTAGCAATGCATTGGTCAGGGGAATTGAGAATGGAAATAGCTGTCTGAAAATCCTTAATATACGTTTCAGGCCTGATTTCACAATTAGATTAATAATATTACATGCGCAACATTGACGAAACAAACCTTAAGCAATAACAACAGCATCATACACAAGATTAGCACCAATATATGATGTCACAGGAGGAGCAAGCTCATTAATGGTAGATGCATTGTCTAAAGCAATAGATAGAACTTTAATTTGAATGTGATGCCGTACTCATAAACAATTTGCAAAATATGCTCAGCAATGTTAACACTTGTGTCGAGGCGTGGCCTCGATGGCTGCCTACTCCTTGACCTGGACACATCCGGTCCGACGACAGCGCCCATGTCGTCATCGTGGATGCGCTATGAGAGCACAACCGATCGAGTCAACATGCTCGTCAACAACCGAATCAACGTGCTGGTCAACCATGCCTCTATTTTTTTGTTTGCCTTTGTCAGCTAACCGGTTTAGTGGAAAAGCAAACGGCTTGCCAATCTAGAACATCCAAATTCAAAATTGTCGTCACTCGCAAAAAAAATCAAAATTGTCGGTTTGTCCGGTTTTTGGACCAGTATATTCGATTTTTCGAAATCCGGACAAACCGGCTGCTCCCAGCTTGTCGTTGTCGGTATTAATTTGAAACCTCGGCAACTACTTGCCCAGTTCCAACTCCGAAAACAATTGGTTGTTGCTGTGGTGTTTTGTCGGGCGAGAGAGAGAGAAGACCGCGAGGAAGGGAATCTGGGGGCAGATGGGAACGGTTTGCCTTCTTTTTCTCGTTTTATATTCATCATGTTGATCCCGCCCCCGATTTTCTTACACGATGTGCACTTGCAGCTCTGTGTTTATTTCGGCTGCAGGGCCTAGTATTTCTGCCCTATAAGGCCTAAGGTTTTGTTTAGCTGTATATGTAGAAGAAGGTAGGGATGCCTAAAATAGGGGCAGGACCAGCAGAGTGGCTAAAGACAAAGAGCAAGGATTGCTCAAATAGTCAGTAGAGGTTGTTGCGGTGTCAGCCAACAATAGTTGTTACAAAATCCACAATGTGGACAAGTAAGATGGGTCTCACCCTTTCAAAAAAAAAAAAGATGGGTCTCACTAGAGTAGAAAAATGGTTAGGAGGGGGCTGGCAGGCGCCGGACTGTAAGAATAGAATTCTTTATCCTTTGTATAAAGTGAACACAGCAGAGAAACTATATTCCATTGTCTTATTGCCCGTAGTAACACTGAATAATGGGTTGTATCTACTACCTCTTTCAGCAATACTTAAAACCAGTGAACCAGCCATATTTAGCTGCCTATGGACGAGTAGCACATTGTGGTTGCCCTATTGACCAAGAGATTTGAGTTTTATGAGCTCATCAAACACCGGAGATTCTCAGCTTTTCCCGCGCTTTTAGCTACAGAATTTCTGGGTTCCCACGTCCCTGTTTCTGCGTAGGTATCTTGCAAGGCCAGCAGGTGCCGCGATGGCGCGGCGGTGGCTGTGAGGGTTTCCGCAATGGATGGAAGGTGGACGACAATGCGGGGCGAGTCACACATCGAGAGAGGTAGAGGCTGGCGAAGGTGACGAGCTGCGGCTGCACAAGGATCCACAGACGCCTAGAACTTGCAGAAGCGAGAGAACTAACCTACTCGTTGTACCATGAGAGAAACAAGATTTCGGGAGAATATGAATTGCATATTCATTGGAAAGTTACACGAATGCATATAGGAGTAATGCTACAGTCACGTAATGCACTCATGTAATTCTCACGCACATGCTGACATGGCATCACGCTATTGGTTCATCATTGGTCCACGTTTAAAAAGAAATATGACATGCCACCTAAAAAAATCAATGCATTTCCTACTCAAGCTAAGCACGTTCTTACTCAATGCATATGCGTGGGAATTACGTGAGTACATTACGTGACTGTAGCATTTCTTGTGCATATAGACTGGGTTCCACCATATATATGGAATACTAAACGGAAACAACTCTTAAACGTGCCTCTACACGCACACACGTAATCATCCAATATGTACCTTTGTTACACAATGTTTTGAATGTAGCTACAATGTCAAAAGGTGCATAAGCCGGAGAGGCAAATCCACTATAAGCTATGCCAAACAACCCCTATAGAATAGGCATTATCTAATAAGTTTACATGCAAAAATGAAATTGTAATTTATTTCCCTCTTGTATCCGCATGGTATTCTACGTACAGTTCAGATGTTTAGAATAGGCTATTCCACATTTCATAAATCTCAAGCACATGGCACGACTGTAATAAGAGCATCTCCAAGAGAGCTCCATAATCGCCACACAACTGAAGATCAATCTTCAATATAGGCTCCTTCGCCATTGCCCTTCGCCTTGGTTGCTTCAATCTGAGTGAAAAGGAATCTGTGCAAGCACATGATAGTTATATACCCTTTGCTCACTGATACAAAACTGGATGGTGGAAATTCTCCACCAAGAATTCTGGAACTTACAATCTAATTAAGAAGATCGAAGTACTGATCTCTGATCCAGTAACTATTTTTTTGAGGGTATCTGATCCAGTAACTGTGTTATATGGATCGTTGAGCAGCACTGTACGTTATTATAGCATGGGACACGGATACACTGACTCTGAGCAACGCGCGCGCCAACGGTCTCCGCCCACCTTTCCAGCCCACTAAAAGGAGCAAAAGAAGCCCAGCAGCATGGACCTATCGCTCTTCGCACGCAGCCCACCTCACATGATCACCTCCGCAGTCATTCACTCCTGGGCAAGCTCATCCTCAGATGCCCCCTACTACTAAAATTAAATGTTCTGTTGCTTAAAAACTAAAATTAAATGTTCCTGCTATGGAAATCGATTGTTCCATCCTCAAGAATCAAATGTTCCTTTTACCCATTGTAGGCTCATTGCGTAAAATTATTTATCAGCAATGCATAAAATTAAATGTTTCAAGAACCAATTGTTCCTATTACTAAAATTAAACAATTATTCCTTTCACGAATCCCCAAGAATCTCAACAGTTTCTTTTCTTCCTTTTACGCATTGCAGATAAGGGAATAGCTTCACGTATGACTGGTGTGTTCACTTACTTCGGACTGCAGCTGATCTACGGCCGTGAATCTTTGAACCTGCTTTGCCTGGTGTTAATCTACGGCAGATGCTCTACAGTCGGACGCTAGAAGGACCCTCTGGTGGGATGTATAACAAGGTTTAATAAATAACACAGGACCTATCCACGGCCTAATGGCCAATCATCGGTATTTTCATTGGTACTGTCAAGACGGGGGATGGACTGCGCCAGCGCCGTGGCCTAGGCACCCGCGTGCCTCTCACTGCGTCTTCCACATCCTTTGTCGCTCGATGACGGGTCTCGGCAATTTTTTAAACCGAATCAAAACTTTTTTAAAATTAGTTGTGCCTGAAATTTTTTTAATTATTCATTTTTTCATACCCTATTTGAAACTTCATGAAAACCGAATCGAAACATTTTAAACCCTATTTGAAACTCCTGGAATGTAATGCTTAGAGACTGCTTTGTCATTTTGCTGTCTGAAATCAAGCATGTTGGCTCGTGGTCATGTACTGGACGGAGCAAATTACTTATTTGGTATTAGAAAAGTTTCTGGTTTCTTTTTTGGTCCAATCTGAAAAAAAAGTTCCCTATATGACCTAAACCGCAACTTTCATTCCTTTCTTGGCCCTTCCGTCAGTTTTGAGTGTTAATGGTGTTAAATGTGTGCTGAAATGACCATTGTGTCCCTGACTTTTAAAAAAATGAAAATTTTATTTTCGAAATTTTTTAATTGTCTGAAATTCCAGAGGTACTCTTGATTATGTACATGCTGACTTATGGGGTCCCTCTCGTAAGCCTTCTCTTGGTGGTGCTCACTACATGCTTACTATTATTGATGATTACTCTAGAAAAGTATGGCCTTATTTTCTGAAACACAAAGATGATACTTTTGCTGCTTTTCAAGAGTGGAAAGTTATGATAGAGAGGCAAACTGACAAGAAAATAAAAGTGCTTCGTACTGATAATGGTGGAGAATTTTGTTCTGCTGCTTTTAATGATTATTGCAAGCACGAAGGCATTGTCAGACATCACACCATACCGTACACCCCACAGCAAAACGGTGTGGCTGAGCGCATGAACAGAACCATTATCTCAAAGGCTCGATGCATGCTGTCCAACGCAAAGATGAACAAGCGCTTTTGGGCAGAAGCCGCGAGCACTGCATGTTTCTTGATTAACAGGTCGCCCTCTATCACACTTAATAAGAAAACTCCCATTGAGGTATGATCTGGTACACCTGCTGATTATTCATAGTTGAAAGTTTTTGGCTGCACTGCTTATGCTCATGTTGATAATGGAAAATTAGAGCCTAGAGCTATTAAATGTCTTTTTGTTGGTTATGGTTCAGGAGTTAAAGGATATAAGTTATGGAATCCCGAAACAGGAAAGACTTTCATAAGCAGGAGTGTTGTTTTCAATGAATCTGAAATGTTTACTGACAGTTTGACTTCAGATCATGTTCCAGAAAATTCTGTAAAAGAGCTGCAGCATATCAGTGTGCAGGTGGAGCATGTGATTGAGGATGAAGTTGAGCAGGTGGAGCCGCAGGTGGAGCCTATGGATGACCAAGAAAATGAAGTTGATAATAATGATGCTCATGATGATGATGTTCAGCAACACTCACCTCTTGTTTTGCAGCCAGAAGAGGATGTTGCTATTGCTCACCGCAGACAAAAGAGGGGTTGTGGACCTCGACCTCGTCTCATTGAAGAATGCAATTTGACTTATTATGCTTTGAGTTGTGCTGAATAGGTGAAGAGCGTTCATTAGCCTACAGATTATACTGAAGCTGTTGCTTGTGGTGATCGCGAGAAGTGGATTTTGGCTATGCAGGAGGAGATGCAATCTCTCGAGAAGAATTGTACATGGGAGGTTGTGCCTTTGCCTAAAGGAAAGAAGGCTGTACGCTGCAAATGGATTTACAAGAGAAAGGAGGGTTTGTCTCCAAGTGAGCCTCCAAAGTACAAATCAAGGTTAGTAGCAAAAGGGTACAGTCAAATTCCTGGTGTTGATTACAATGATGTGTTCTCTCCTGTGGTAAAGCATAGCTCAATTCGCACGTTCTTCAGTATTGTTGCTTCACATAATCTTGAGCTTGAGCAGTTAGATGTGAAGACTGCGTTTTTGCATGGTGAGCTTGAGGAGGAGATATACATGGACCTGAAGGGTTCATAGTACCAGGCAAGGAGAAATATGTTTGCAAGCTGAAAAGGTCCTTGTATGGTTTGAAGCAATCCCCTCGTCAGTGGTATAAAAGGTTTGATTCATTTATGTTGTCACATGGCTTTAAGAGGTCTAATTATGACAGTTGTGTTTACATCAAGTTTGTTAATGGATCACCTATATACTTGCTGTTATATGTTGATGACATGTTGATTGCTGCTAAGAGTGCAAAAGAAATTACTACATTAAAGAAATTGTTGAGTAGTGAGTTTGACATGAAGGATCTTGTTGCTGCTAAGAAAATTCTAGGCATGGAAATTACTAGAGACCGCACAGCAGGTTTATTGTTTCTTAGTTAGCGTGGTTACATTGAGAAGGTTCTTCATCGTTTCAACATGCATAATTGTGATCCTGTTAGTACTCCTATTGCACCACATTTTAAATTGTCAGCTAAGCAATGTGCTAGTAAAGTAGAGGAAATTAGATACATGTCTACAGTTCCTTATTCTAATGTTGTTGGTTATTTGATGTATGCCATGGTTTGCTCTCGCCCCGATTTATCTTATGCTATGAGTTTGGTGAGTAGATACATGTCTATGCCTGGTAAAGAGCACTGGAAGGCAGTTCAGTGGATTCTCAGGTACCTCAGAGGGACAACAGATTATTGTTTGAAGTTTGGCAGAACAGATAAGGGGCTTATGATGATTCAGATTATGCTGGTGATTTGGATAAGCGACGGTCACTCACAGGTTATGTGTTCACAATTGGTAGTTGTGCTGTGAGTTGGAAGGCTATTTTGCAGTCTGTTGTTGCTTAATCCACCACTGAAGCTGAGTATGTTGCTATTACTGAAGCAAGTAAGGAGTTGCTATGGTTAAAAGGGATGTATGCTGAGCTTTGTGGAGTTGATTCTTGCATCAAGTTATTTTCTGACAGTCAAAGTGCTATATGTCTCACTAAAGATCAGATGTTTCATGACAGGACTAAGCATATTGAGATCAAGTATCATTTTGTTCGTGATCAGATTGAAAAGGGTAAGCTAAAGGTATGCAAGATTAGTACTCATAATAATCCTGCTGATATGTTGACAAAGCCGGTTCGTGTTGCTAAGTTTGAGCTATGCTCAAGCTTAGTTGGTATTATGGATTAGCCCAGTGGCTGTTTGGCGCCAGAAGTATTTCTTTTCTCTTGTTGTGTTCAGGATGAAGGTTTTGATTCATGCTACAAGAAGAATTTGTCTCAAGGTGGAGTTTGTTGAGTTATGTTCCAAATTCTTTGTGCATTGGAGGCCGACTTCTGACGGAGCAAGCGGAGGCCCGTCGCCGGAGGCTTCGGCCGTAGCGATTATTGGCTTGGCACGGTACATAATCTCGTTTAGGGTTTTACCGTGGGATTATTGTCTTCTTGATAGCCACCGTTCTCTGGCGTTGTAACCCAAACATCTTGATAGTGAAGTTTTGCTGGCTGGCGCCCGTGGTTTTTACCTTCCTCATTGGGAGGGTTTTCCACGTTAAATCTTGTGTCCCTTGTGGTTTGATCTTCTTGTTCTTCATCATATTTGCGACATAGTTACTAACATCGACTAGTGTCAAAATGCATGGACGTTTAGAACGCCTAATCGCCCTGGGCGGCCGTTCAGAACGTCTAGGTGGCTGAATGGTGGTCTGGCGAGTCGGAGCTCTTTGAAAACTTTGAACAAAAGGAACTATAGCTCAACAATTTCAGTTAGGTATGTCGAATTTGGAGCTAAAATTGAATAAAGTTTTGATACAGAGCTCAAGCACAAGTTGCAAAAATCAGATCGACCTTAGCTCGTTGTGTCTGATTTCAGGATGCCGGACCTAAAAGTCAGGGCCTCGATTCATCGATACCGTTTCGCAGTCAGAGCGGTCGCGCAGCGTTAACACCCCGATGACGATGCCATCATGCCAATGGGGATTGACGATGGTGTGGATCAAAGCCAGATCGAGGCCGGCGTCGACGACCTTGTGGAGAGGAGAAACCTTGGCCATGGCCTCCGCGCCGACCACGTGATGAGTGGAACGTGAGGCATCAGGGAATACGTACGGCAGCAGGCGGGGTTCCCTAGGGCCCTGTTTGGATGTCATGTACTTTGTGTTACCCTTGTGTTTTCTTGTGCACAAGAAAACACCTGAAATATATTGTGTATTTTTCTCCCCTGTAACTTGTTGTTGGTTAATCAGGAAGGAGCCAATTAAAGGGTCACGCAGGGGTATTTATTTGTTTCATCAGAAATTCAGAACTATGAAACAAAGCTGGATCTCAAAACTGAACATGATCGCATCATCACCAAAATTGGAGCAAAACAATAAATTAACATATTTGCTTGTGTTCAGTTGACTGAAAACAAGCTGTTGTTTCAGTCAGTGCCTATAGCATCCGATGGTGGTTTGTTTCATTTTGTTTTGTAGGATTATGTACCAACTAGAGAAAAAAAATATCAATGTATTAACAAGAGAAAAAAATTTGTAAGTTGATAGCTGTCCGATTTAGATCTAAGGGCTGTGCATGTTGATTGAAAGCACCTCCAATTTTCAAGCGACTGAAAACTAGCAACTCCCTACAATTTAAGTCCCGTATCAGCATCCAAACAATGAAAAGGACGTCGAATTGTTGATAAATTAATCCCTGAGTGCAAAATATAGTCAAACAGAAACAAGAGTTGATAATTTAAGTCATACAACAGAGGCTGAACCACCAACTCAAGTCAGCACCAGACTTGGAAGACACTATAGACGTCCATACTAGTCGAACACGCAAGACATGGCTTACAGGCACCTTCCAGATCCCCATATCCCTACTTTCCGACCAGCTTGTGTTCCAGTTCACCGAGAGCTAGACCTAGAAAGATACATGAAGCAGTGATTGAAAGGAATTCCCCACGGGTGTAAGATTTTCCACCACCAGAGATTATGTATTAACTAGAGAAAAAATAATCAATGTATTAACAAGAGAAAACAAATTGTAAGTTGATAGCTGTCCCATTTAGATCTAAGGGATGTGCATGTTGATTGAAAGCACCTCTAATTTTCAAGCGACTGAAATTAGCAACTCCCCTATGCAAACATTTTGAATACAAAAAAAATGATTATTGGACGAACTCAGTCAAATACTAATCCATTGGCTCGGCCCTAACAAAGAAATCTATGATCAGTTATAAACCAAATTTCTAACACTAACACAAAGATGGGCTACTAGGTGCGGACCTGCGGTTGCCGTCTGGTTGTTGCGGCAAATACCTACATGACAATGCATGACATCCGTCTCTAAGGCTCTTTTCTTCCCTTGCACATTCCAGTCACTGGTGTTTCGACGGGCGTGTGAACGCCGCTTCTCCTGACCAGAGACGAGGACGGGGCATGTAGTGTGCCGGAGCCGTGACGCGGCCACGAGACATCGGGCCCTGGTGCCCCCAAGAACCGTTGCGGCGGCTGGAGCGGGTGCTCGTACCACCGCGTGTGTGCTGCCTCGCCTTGCTCGTGCTCGTGCTCGCCGCGTCCTGCCTGGCGTTCCACCTGCAGTCGCTCGTCCCCATGCGCCTCCGCCTCAGCAACACCTCCTCGGCCATCGAAAACACCGTGGGCGTACGCGCCGTGTAGTGGAACCCCAACGAGCGGGTGGCGTTCCGGTATGGCGCCGTGGACCTGGGCTGGGCGCCCGTGGCCGGGTTCAACCACGCCGCGCTGAAGCTGGAAGCACGCATCAATTTGCTGTCTGGTTCTCTTTATGTTGTCTGACGTTTCAGGTGATTGTTAATCTTAGCTCATCCGAAGAACACATCCAGGACCAGGACCAGTCACCGGGGTTTCCATCGGTACCGTGAAGACAGGGCGTGAACTGCGCCGGCACCGTGCCGCCGCTTCTCCTGGCCACGGGACGAGGACGGGGTATGTAGTGTGCCGGCGCCGTGCCGTGGCCACAGGTCCTCCTGCTCCTGGCCACGCGACATCAGAAGCCGCCCGATCCCTGCGGCGCGCCAGCCTTCTCTCGCTGCCCTCCGTCGTCGTGTTTCGGCGTCGGGGTCTGCTGGCGGCGGATTACAACGACCGAGACATCGAGAACGATTGAGCATCTTGTCGAGGTTGGATGAGAGCAGACGTGCAAGCCGCTGGGACACCCTGGTCGGACTGAGCCTCTCGTGCCTCTCCCTCCTACTCAACGCCGCCGGCGAGACGCAGCTGTCGTTGAAACACGACGACGCGTAAGCCACCAGGCCCACCACCGCCTCGTCGAACCTGGGCTTCCAGAGCTCGCGGTCGTGCTCGGCGACGAGCCACCTCAGCGCGGCGCACGTGCGCTCCACACTCACGAGGTCCGTGCCCTCCGTGCCCTCCGCGACCCGCGCCAGGACGGCGAGCTTGACGTCGTCGGAGAGCGCCATGGCCTCCACGACTGATCGCGCATCGGGGAATACGGCAGCAGGCGGCGTTCCCTAGGGCCTTGTTTGGAAGTCATGTACTTTTCCCTGTCCTTTGTGTTACACTTGTGTTTTCTTGTGCACAAGAAAACACCTGTAATATATTGTGTATTTTTCTCCCCTGTAACTTGTTGTTGGGTAATCAGGAAGGAGCCAAATTAAAGGGTCACACAGGGGTATTTATTTGTTTCATCAGAAATTCAGAACTATGAAACAAAGCTGGATTTCAAACTGAACATGATCGCATCATCACCAAATATTGGAGCAAAACAATAAAAATAAAAACACCTAATAGCATCCGTATGCAAACATTTTGAATACAAAACGATTATATATTGGACGAACTCACTCAAATACTAATCCAATCGCTGGGCTCGGTCCTAACAAAGGAATCTACGATCAGTTGTAACAATTGATACTAAACAGACTCTAACTTGATAATCTTGTTATCTAAACCAAACTCCTAACACTAACACAAAGATGGGCTACTAGGTGCGGACGTGTGGTTGCCGTCTGGTTCTTGCGGTAAATCCCTACATGACATGATGACAATGCATGACATCCGTCTCAACGGCTCTCTAGCTTCTTCCCTTGCACATTCCAGTCACCGGTGGTTGGACGGGCGTGTGAACGCCGCTTCTCCTGACCACGAGACGAGAACGGGGCATGTAGTGTGCCGGAGCCGTGACGCGGCCACGGCTCCTCCTGGCCACGTGACCTCGGGCCCTGGTGCCCCAAGAATCGTTGCGGCGGCTGGAGCGGGTGCTCGTGCCACCGCGTGTGTGCTGCCTCGCCCTGCTCGTGCTCGCCGCGTCTTTCCTGGCGTTCCACCTGCAGCCGCTCGTCCCCGTGCGCATCCGCCTCAGCAACACCTCCTCCATTGAAAACACCGTGGGCGTCCGCGCCGTGTCGTGGAACCCCAACGAGCGGGTGGCGTTCCATGGACCTGGACTGGGGTTCCACACGACACGGCCCTCGCCGGGGCCGTGGACCTGGACTTGGCGCCCGTGGCCGGGTTCAACCACACCGCACGGACCGTTGCCACGGTGGCGTTCGTGGCCGCCGCCAAGGGCGTCGTGCTCGACGAGGCCGTGGGGGAGAGCGTGAGCGACCGGTAGAATGGACGTGGCGGAAAGTGACCGGTAGAACGAACAATTTATTCGGTTTGGCGATGACACTAGTTATCTTTTCTACATAGGGTCTAACAATTTATTCGGTTTGGCGATGACACCAGCCGGCCGTCGCCACGTTGGACAAAGAAGACGATGTTCCGCCGCCCGTACACCTGCTGCCTCAGCACGACAGAGGCTTTTGCGTACCTCTTGTGCCGCAGCTCCGGCGTGGTGTACCGGAGCGAGAGGGACGACGCCGTCGTGCCCGCTGATCTCAGAATCGGCCTGCGCTTGCGGGAGGACGGGTGATGGGGCAGCGGCACGAAGCCGGCGTCAAGGAACGCGGTGTTCCGCATCCCACCGGCCGGCGTTGATGACCTTGTGGAGGGGAGAGACCCTGGCCATGGCGATCACGCGTGATGATCTAGTAGGCCGTGAGGCGCCAGGGAAGGACGCGTACGAGGGGGGCCTCTATTGTGCGGTCACCGCAACAACCTCTTTCTTGCGGTCATATACCAGTTTAGGAGAGAGACAAGATGTCGGGAGGTGGTGGTGGGTTGGTTTGGAGTGGGGTCCGTGCGCTGATGTCACTAATGTTTCAAACTAAAAAAATCCGTACAGTGCAAACCGTGCATCGAAATGAAAAACCGATTTCAACACCGTGTTTCTCGTGACGAGATCTTTGAAACTAGACCCCACTTGAGTATGTTTCAAGAAAAAAAATCGACACAAGAAAAGTTGCTGTAACTTTTCACTTTGGTTGGCCAACATTCTAATTTGTTCCTGCAACTTTTTCCTTTGGTCAGCCAACTTTCTGATTTGTTCCTACAACTTTTTCCTTTGGTCGGCCAACTTTCTCATTTGTTCCTGCAACTTTTCCTTTTGGTCGGCCAACTTTCTGATTTGTTTTGTCCAACTTCTTCATTTGTTGCACAACATTTTTGTTTGTTGTCCAACTTTTCATTTCTTGCGCCATTTTTTGATTTTTTGTTTTTTATTTTTTTCAAAATTTTTTTAAAAACACAGTTAAGTGGGGTCTAGTTTTGAAGGTTTCGTCGCAACGAACGCAACGGTGAAATCGGTTTGTGATTTGGACGCTCGGTTTGAAAGTTATGCATTTTTTAAAAACAAAAGAACTTGTTTGTTACAGCAGGCCCTACAGCTGGCGCGCAGCGAGGGCCGAGCGCTCCGCGCTGTTAGAAGGTAGTCTAAGGAGATTTGTCTGACCGCAAAAAACAATAGTTGTGGTCACCACAACCGTACGAGAGAGGGTTATGTCATAGCAGAAAGGTTGCAGCTGGGCACGCAGTTCGATTCAGATTTCACCTTGATATTTACTATCGGTAATATGATATTGGCACATGGAAGAATTCCAGACGTGAACGTACATTTGTCCTGGATTTAGGTGGTGACTTTCTTATAAGTTGTAAGCGAGCCCGCAGTGTTTAGTCATTGTGTATATTTACTTATTAAGGTTTGGTTTGCGATGTGAACCGTAGGTATCAAAAGAAAATGTTGATATTACTGGGGACGATAGAAACTAGAGGTGGGATGTGTGAGTTCACAATTTTATCAACCACGAATCATTAAATGTTAGAGTCATAATATTGCTTACCATATTCCTTCCCCTAAGAAATATCAGTACAATAAAATGAATCATTAAATGTTAGAGTTCATAACTAGTGTAATTATCCCACTTGACCGGTCGGACTGGAGTTTCGGGCAAACAACTTGAACTATCTTCCAAACACTCTACTTAATTCAAGACTATAAACAAGGGTCCAAGGCTTCGGAGTTAGAGTAAAATGTGTGAGTTTCTCTTGGGATTCCAGAGTCCTCTCCGAAGTTTGAAGTTTGGGTAAAGCTATTATGTATATTTACTTTTTTCATAAGAATTATGTTAATGAATATCTATTTATTTACTTTAGTAGTTATTCACGCAAACAATATTGAATTTAGTAATTCTTTTAGTTTATATTATTGCTTCAAGTAATCAAGATAATAAAAATAAAGCATTTAAGATCATCGAAAATAAAGAACAAAACAGGCCTGATAACTTTTGTAAGACACCGCAAAGCTGCTGCTTCAGAAAACAACTCAACCGAAAAAACACAAAGCTCAACGTACACTTGAGTAATATCAATCGCAGGTCTCTCAAGGAATCCATGGAATTCGTATCATTTTCAGTACTCGGTGTCCCATCAATGGTTGCTTACTCGTCAATTCACGTATAACTCAGAATGTTACAGTTTTTTAATTCAAAACAAAAAAAAGAGAGAGCAATGATATTCATTGTCTACAACTCCTCTTAGACACTTGAGACTCAGTTGCAACTGAACTTTAGAAAGTTTCAAACTCGTTTTTTAGAAAGTTACAATACAACTCGATTGAAGAGTCCCAACTCGATTCGAAAAAGTTTCAACTCGACTCGAACTGTTTCATCTCAATTTGGAAAAGTTTCAACTCGATTCAAAAATGTTTCAAGTCAATTAGAAAAAAATTCAAATCAATTCGAAATTGTTGCTACTCGATTCAGACCCGTCGTCATAAACTTGTCAAGTTGCAGATTCAACGTGTCATAAACTTTTCAAGTTTTGTTACTCAGGTCCGATCAGGCTCTCTCTCTCTCTCTCTCTCTCTCTCTCTCGACATTTTTGTAAATCAGCAAAGCCATTATGATGAACACTGGTTTATTCCTCAGAACAACAACAAGCAATTGTTCATTTGGATGTGCAGTTCTTTTCACTGAATACAGGACATCCATCTAGCTAACCAGTTCTCCTTTCTTCAGAGCATCTCTAAAAGGCTCCTATAAAATTGCTCTCATAAACTTATTTTTGGGAGCAATCAAAAAATTATCAGGGGCAATTTTTCTCTCCTCCTCCAACAGTTCTTCTTTAAAAATAGATTAGAACACTTTTGATTGGGCCACATCAGCATTGGGGCCATCCGAAACATTAATTCCACTAGTCTTTCAACCCGTGCGCATGCACGGGCTAGCAAAATTATATTTTGCTATTGTATGGTTTTTATTTTGAAGTTTAATTACTTCTAGTTGAGTTTGAAATAGACTTCTGTACTTTCTTATTTTTTATTCAAAATTATTTTTTATTTTTTGACTCATAATGGCATGGTGGGTAATTTAGTAATAGTTGTTAGGGGTATTTTTGGCTATTATTTATTATTTCAAAATTAATTATTTTTG
>LAPY01001694.1:23573-33837 GCA_000970635.1 Eragrostis tef
GCTATACGAAGTTATTACGGTTCCGGCACCGAAGGTCGTCGGCGAGCGTGGCCGGCCGGGCGTGAGAGAGGTACTGCCTCGACACGACATCGCCAGAAAGCGGTGGTGAATCAGTGCGGTGCATGTGGTGGGGATAATTAACTATCGATTTATTGTGTTACTACTAATTAACTATGGCGGTGGATTAGAGGGGAGCTTCCTTTTGCCTTTTGTGGTCGCGTGCTGCTAATTCCATGATTAAGTTAGATCGAACTCGACAGCCTCTGATTTGGTCGTAACGTGTGCATATATGCTCGCTTTTGTAGCAGCGTGCTTGTGCTCCACTTTGTAACAGCAAATTGGATATTTTAAGCTCTCCAATTTGATCTTTTGGTGTAATGCTACTCCAGTACATTCCCCCATGAGCACTTTGTTTGTTTGTTCTTTCGTTCGTTCTTCAATTGCTTCGTTGCTTGTTTCTCCTCGAGTGGGAAGATGATATACTGACAAAAAAAAATAGTGATTGCTGTAGGCAGGCTCCACTGAGTGACATATCCACCATGCGTAACGTGGCAGTTGTCAACAAATGCATCGTTAGTGTACAATGCAGAGTTAGCTTGAAAGAAAGAAATGCCATCATCATTAGCCAAGCGCGGGGTTCCTTTATTCATTCACTCATCACCATTAGCCAGTCGAATTGAAAGAAAGAAATGCAGAGTTATTCATTCACTCACCACGCTAGCTCTGCAAGATTAGGCGTCGTGGTCATGCTGCTTTGGACGGAGCCGGGCAGGAATAGCGCTTTCGTTAGCTGACTGGTTGGCCCATGACACTAGTCTACCCCGACGATGTTACGTTGCTGCGCTGCTCGAGGCCTTTGCCGCGCTGCGGCGCTGCCCTGTCGCCCGCCGCTGCGTTCTGCGCAGACGAAGGCGGCAGGTGACGCAGCCGCGATCATTGAACAGTCACCCGTGCCTTCAGATTTGCCTTTTCCCCTCTTCGAAGCTCCACCCTGCACAGGACACCGCACGACCCTGCACAGGGCATCGCACGCGCCCAAGTTTGCGACACCGACGGTAACCGGACTTACCGGTCCCGACTGGTTCTCTCGGTTTGCCGGTTTTTGAATTCGAAATTTGATTTTTTTTAAAAAAATTGAAAATAAAAAATATGTAAAAGAACTAGAAGGAATTTGGAGAAGATTAGAGCAAGCCATTCACATAGAATCGTTCATTTGATTGGGCAAAAAATTTGCGAAAGTATTCTGGGCGAGAAAATTAAAAAAAAGAGAGAGAAACTCACCTTATTGGTTCCCCTCCACAAACGTCAGCCTCCATCGATCCCCCACGCGCCGGCACAGTCGATCCAGCCCCCACCACCGTCGTTCCATTGCCGGAGTTGCCGGAATCGCCGCCTGCCGCCGTCGTGTCCGAATCGAAAGGGAATCGATCGGTTACCGATTGAATCGACCGGTAATCGAGCCCACCCGCTTCGCTTGCCGATCACGCGTCGAGAGGGCTCGGCTAGCCCCAGTGGTCGCGGGCCGGTTTGTCTGCCGAAGCCGCTGGTGAGTTCGCCGTCCTCTTTTTTTTTTCTGTTTTTTTTCCTGTTTCTGTTTACACGTATGGCGGATATACTATATAGCATATAGGCCCCACTCCCCGTGGCTAGTTTTTGATTGGGTTGAAATGTACAGAAGGGTCTAAGGTGCAGTAGGTTGATCAGTAATTGTGACACTAGATTTTAAAGATTGTCAATCTCATTTGTGTAGTAGCTTAAACATCGCCGAATTGCTTGTATGTAGAGTTTATAGACCTTGTACATGGCATTTTAGAATGGACGGTATTAACCATTGTCATTTTCATGCAGCCACAACAAGTGAAATTTCCTACATTTTTATCTTTTTTTTGGCAATTTTGCTCTCTGTCTCGGTTACCAGTCGAAATAGTTGGTAACCGGTTCAAACCAGTAGGTTACTGACGAAACCGGTCGGTTACCGAGATTTTGAATTCAAATTTTAGATTTTAAACATTTGTCCGGTTTTCGGTCGGTTTGGTCGGTATCGTTGATACGGTCCATATCGTCAACCTTGCACGCGCCCACGCGCCCCAATTTCATTTCTTCACGGCTCGATACTTTCCGGAATCGTGCTCACTGTTGGCACTGATGGCCTGATGATTCACACACAGCTCAGCGCAGGCTTCTCTGGTTTTTGTCGAATCCTTTGGAAGATCATGTGGTGTGAGAGTTCACTGCTGGAGCACGAGTATCTTTGGCTGTTCACCAATCAGTAGCTTGTGATGCAAGTTTGCCCCATGTCATTTGCGGATACTTTTTCATAGAAAAAACTGAGCAGGAAACGTCCATCGCCCGGAAAATTGCGGACACCGAGATCAGGGCAGCAGCAGAGGTCACGTCCGCCGCGCTGCGCGAGCGGTTGGGGTGTGTGTGGTAGGCACGCCGTCCTCGTCTCGTCCCCTCGGCCGTGGATTCGCGCTGATGTGCCTTGCGCCGAGACGATGATATCGTGATGTTCCGTGCCGAGACGGGGCCGCGCGGAGAGCTTGCGTCCCTCGCGTCATGCGGCTGAGGCGCCAGTCAGCAAGTGCTACGTCCAGCTGCTTTCCTGTCATTTCGCGGGAAACAGATGTTTCCACTGACGAACAATAGTCCTGCGAGGTTAACGTCTGGTCCACTCGGCAAAGGTTAGTTGTTTCTTTTGTCGCACGTCTTCAGGATTATACTCCGAGCGTGTCAAGAAACCATGGAAAGAACGAACATGTGTGATCTGAATTTCGATGCACCTAGGTGAAGCATCCACGGAGTAGAGGCATCGAGTGCGAGCGCTGACCACAACATCTGAATGGTCCTGTATGGCCGAGAGCAAAATGGACCGGCGCAGCTGTGTCCGCCGCGTGTAGGGAAACATTCAATTTTATCCACCGCAACAAGAAGAAAGAAAGAGGAGAGGGACAACGCCGTCTGACACCAACATGATATTGCCTTGCTCATCAAGCCTGCCGTACGGCGCGACCTACGGAAACTATGGGCCATGGAGGAGCTGGTACGATTGCTTGCCAACTTGTGATCTGGATTCTGGAATCAAATCCGTGCCACAGGCTACGCGCAACAGTGAGGCTATGCTATCGCAAATGAATGATCGCGCCTGTGTGTGGTTAGCGAGACAAAAGCTGAAACAGGATGACAGATTTCGACACACTTTACAGGTCAATAGACTGCTTACAGATTAGGGTGCATTAATTCAGAAGCAATCAGTACTCGTAGCAACTTGGTGTTGCATGGAAGAATTGTTGGTCTGAACAAAAATCAAAGGGTTTTTCAGTGACTAGTGGTGCTCCTCATCACTCTTCTCTGAAGAATGCCAGCTGTAACCTTGACGGATCTTGTATCATTTTCAACTATTTCCATTTGTCTCCCATCAGGGATCAGTCATAGCGTGCTCTGACAACGGAACCTACAGTTTGGCCAGACTGAAGAAATGAGAGCATCGAAAACTAAATCCATAATCAGGATGAGATTGCACTGGTTATTTAGTCCTTATTAGGTGGAGTATATAAAACACCTACAATCGAATAGTACGCTTTTAAACAGTTCCACAAATATGCTTGATTCATATTTTCGGCTGATTATGCATTTTCTTTGTTAGGCCTTTATAAAAGTGTCAGAACAAAGTCTTCTTTTCAACCTTCTTGAGCAGGATTTAGTGACACAATGTGGGGTTTCCTACTTTTGAGCTCTCATTCATGACACGAAAATAATTCTCAAATGGTGGCCAATCAATAAGTCACCAACACTTGTACTCCTAAAATTTGCGTGCATTTATCTCTGTGGCAGAAAACTGCAATTGTATGATATAATCCATTGTGATCTTACAAAAACAGTAGATATTCAATCAGCGTCAGCGAAGGTTCCGAAATAGCTTATGCACAAACAATCAGTTCATGTAGATCAATGGGGCTCCAGTTCCCTCAAATGTTGGACCCTGGAAATGACAAATAATAATCGTTAAACAGTCAGAAACCCCCAACATACATGTAGTATCAGGAATATTCAAGTAAAGAGAATGGCACAATGGGCTGAAACAAAGTTCTGAATTCAACAGAACTGTACTTACCATTTTGAAGGATGGTCCATGCCAAGGCCATTGCAAGTAAGTATCATGCCCTTAAATCTAGAAAGGTACTCCTGAATACATGACCGGACAGAGCATCAAAAGGGGTTATGAAAAGAATAATGCAAAACAATTGTGGTCTAGTTGATAAGAACAATATCTTACTCGCAAAGTATATCGGTTGATCTCATAACAGCCAGAAAAGTCATATTCTAGTCGCTTAATTGGATCACTTAAAACTGAACAAGAAGAGAACAAAAGACATAAATTAGTGAAGTACAGCAGGTTCATGGTTTATACAGAGTGTAATCTATTATTTGTATCTAGGAAGTAAGGAGACCGACAATGCAGAAACAATATACACTCAAGGAGTACCTGTATATGCTTCATTAATCTCTTGGAATTTAGCCGTGACATCATTATCACCCTTATGTTTATCTGGATGCCACATCTATAAAGCATGGGTGCACTGAGTTAATACAATACTTTCCTTGCACCATACATAAAAGCTTAAAAACAACTATTCTACAACACTTACCAAGGCTAGTCTTCTATAATTCAATTTGATAGCGTCATCAGATGCATCATAGTCAACCTCCAGAACTTTGTAGTAGTCCTGTGGTCACAATGAAGTCATGAAAGTATTACAGTAGATAAGTCAAACCAGTGAAGTTTATGAAACAAATATAGAGGAAACGCCAGTGAATAAATCGGAGATCATTGAAGCTGCACCAGTACAATGAATAGAGCAACTAAGAATGCTTATATAAAACTACAGTACAGTAAGTACATCTCAAAGAAATTGTATAGGGCCTATAGTAATCGAGACTCCTGCAAACATATATGGCATAATAGCCCATACACTACAGTACATCTCAAAGAAAGTGTATAGGAACCGCATGATGAATGGAGCAACTAAGAAAAGCTTATATAAAGAAAGTGTATAGGTACAATACTCGTGAACGCCGATAAATAGGTCGAATACTATGATCACACTCGGGTTGTCGCTAACCAACATTTCAAGTATTTGCATAAGATTATATTATCAATTATATAACAAGTTGTTCGAAAATCTTTGACCATCCATAAGCTGTCAATACATTTAATAGATAGCATTAGCCAACACGAACAATTCATGAAAAAAGGGTACAAATTAATACCACCTATCCGCCTCAATCAAGTCACCTAAAAGGCTTGAAGCAGAACGACATACGGCATTCAAATTGATTTAGGCATAGCCTTCAAAAATCATTTGGGCAAAGTAAATGCCAGTTGCCAGCAATCAGATTCTATTGTAAACAGGACAAGTTTTTACAATTAATCAATTTCAGAAACGATGAATATCACACACTTCAGAGGATCAATGTAAATAACAGTCACTGCAGGCATTGTACGAGAAACCCATAAGTGTTACTTCAACAAGAGGGTGTTATGGATAGAATGGCAGGATATATTAACAGCAAAAGAATCATACACCATTCAGAGATTAAGATACTCCACTGCTAGCGGATAGCAAAACCACCCTGAAAGCTAACCATAGTTTTGTTCCCTGGGGAACAAGCAAAATACTGCATCTTATATTATACAGTAGACATTATGCCTCGTGCTTTTGAGTAAATTAAGCTAATATCACAACGAGTATAATGCCCAACTAAAATGCTGAAACTGAAAGCTATAACTAGAATGCTACAAATCAGAAAGTCACTTTTCACAGTTGAGTAAGCCTAAATTCGGCCATTTCCCTGAGCTTGCCATCAGCTAGGCCTCACCAAAGCGAATACTCCAGTAGCGCCAAAACTATCTGTACGCATCACGCACACAGCGCACGCAAAAGCATCACCAACTCGAACCGGCAACAAGAAACATGGTAGACTCCATCCGCGTTTCCCGGCCAACCGACACCACGATTAGCTACTTCGCCCTTCAGCGCTTCCAAGTTCTAATAATAGGAGGAGCGGCCGCCGACGCAAAGCCCAATTATTCCTTCCTAAACAGGCGGTGATAATCCAAATCAAGCTATAGATCCGCGAACGGAAGCCAAAGAACGCGATCGTCCGAAACAAATCGGGGATTGAACTGGAATCGCGTGGCGGTACCTTGTGGAGAGGCTCGTCGCTTGCTCCGTCCATAAACCGTAACAAATCATCACCGAGCTCGTCTCGCGTCGCCCGCTTCCCTTCTTCCGCTCGCGCTTGGGGTTCTTCAGAATCGATTCAGCTGATTCGGTAGGGATTCAGGATGATCGATAGGCGGCGGGTGGGATCGGAGTTTCTTCCTTCCCCACCTTTTTATTTTTCTTCTCTTTTTTTTATTTTGCGTGATGGATATAGGATAATAGGGATTGCTGATGACGTGGATCCGACCCGGACACCTGTTGTTTCGTGTCCCACAGGGCTCCTTCGCCCGTGACCGCAGCATTAAGTGTTTCCTAAATGGGCCGTCTCGGCGCAAAAACTCAGCTTTGTAGAATTGGGCCTGCTCTCGAGGGGAACATCTCCAGTAGACCAGTACAAAAGTTTCCCGTTTAATTTGTTCTCCTTGGTGTTCCTTAAAAAAAATGTTCTCCTTGGTTTCAATGAATATAAACAAAGTTTCAGAAGCAAGAAGAATTAGCAACAAACGTACTACAGAAAACATCACCAGTTAGGATGCCGACAACCATCAATACAGAAAACCAATCTCTTGAAACTATATATGAATTACACGGCTCTATAGCTGGTATTAGTCTGTGTCACTGTCTAATCTAATTCGTTAGAAATATTTTAGTTGGTATATATTACCACAGCTGTCTTGCTATTGAGGCAAAGATATTCGTATAGGTGTCGGCATATTGTTGTTAGATTGTCCAACAAAATTTTGAGTGATTAGTAGGTATCTCCCATTATGAACTGTGTCAATCCTCAAATTAAACGGCCGGCATACTGTGCTCGAGGGTACTTTTGCTGCAGCTGCGGCCATTGCACGAAGAACTGATCAGCTAGCCCCAGCTTGTATAGTAGTAGACCGCTCAAGGAAAGCTTCTGCACTCTCGCAATGCTTTCAATTAGAAAATGGAGGACCATCTGAAACCAAACACCTATATAAAAAAAAGCAATTAAAAAAATCAGAAGAGTAGATAATATTAAACTAACAAGAATTTGGGACAAAAAATTTCGAAGTATCGAAATTAGATTGATAGCAATATTCATCCCCTAGAATCTGTCTTATACTGCACCAAAACAGTCAGTATAAAAGCCAAGGTTGTGAAGCTACCTTAAGAATGAAAGCAGAGACGCACAGAGGAATGCATGTCCCTGGACCATTGCAAAATATCTGGAAGGGCATATAACAACCTTTAGTATCTTTGAGCTCATGTTGCACATTATGTGCAAAGTAATATGAAAAGGGTACACACCACTTGTGGTCTGATTCTTAATACTACCCACATAGCATGCAATGTAGCTACCAATGTTGTTGCAATGGAGGTAATGTAAGATTGGCCTACTTCACGACTGCGGTATATCTGCAAGAAATGAGCATCCTCAATGGTCTTCCCTCCGTCACTCTGAAAAGGCACAGGTAAAATCACATTCCAAACAACTTAACAAAGCTCAAGCATAGCGTAACTCAATACAGCATGATAAATGACGACCTGGATCAGTGACTGCTCATAGACCTGTGCCTTCTGAAGACTCATGTTGTCTGTAAGTGCAGCTACATAGAATCGTGGTGTGAACCTATCCTTTTGAAGGACTGTTATAATATTCATCATTTCTGCAGTATGCCCTCCTATGAAACTTAAAATTAGTAATTTCACGTTGTCCCTCAAAAGCATGCGAAAAGGTCCAATTAAATAGAACTGATGTTTACAAATTAATAGATGTTCCATCATGCTAAATTATCTTATGGAAACTTAAAATCAGTGATTACAGTGTTCAAGAGTAAGCAAACTGGTCCAGTTAAATAGCACTGATGTTTGACAAAACAGCATTTTCAGAAGTGAAATAAAGCTGACAGCAATATGCACTACCTAATCCTTATTCAGAAATATACAAGTGTGTATTGAGAAATTTAAATAATATTAGCACACTACAAATAGGGATAGAAAGGAACGGAAATACAGAAAGGCAAAGCTTGACAGTGGCACAATGGCATGGAGAACAGCATAGTTGTCCACGGAAAGAAAAGACTTAAAAGACTGCCAAATCAACCCAAGCGCAAATTACAGATGAAAAAAGGTAAAGAGATAGGGCCTGCTGCATATACAATCTGGAGCTAGAAAGACTCCAGTCCAAGGCTCAAGGCTAAGTCAATAAGTGAGCTCCTAAATCATGGTTAACAGAACATTGGATGATGTGCTCATCCTTGCTCAGTGCAAATTAATCCTTCTTCCAATGTTAAAGAGCTTTATTGAATCAGCCACGCACATACAGACAATGTCCTAGAGGTGAAAAGACAAAGGAGATAGAAGGTAATTGTTTACGACCTAAAACATCAGTTGCAGCTGTTAAGTTGCTCAAAATCAGTATTGTCCTTTTAGAGGTAATGATGAGACACCTTGGTCAAGGAATAGAGAGAACATTCTTGAAATGGTGAACCTTCTTGCAGAACTAAAAATAGAAGATATTCGTGTACGAAGCCACATGAAATTTTAACTGTTGGTCGTATTATGTTCTCTACAAAAGTCAGCCTTGAAGACTATGATCTAATGATAGATGGGATATTATATCAGGGTTATGTAAGTTCTCTTTTACCAGTGCATTGAGATTCCAAATGTGCAGAAATAGGCATTAGCGTGGTGGTCATGCTCATTGTCAGGATGTCGGCCTAATCAGCTTGCTTAAGAGGTTTAGCTTGCTGCTACGCACTAATGGTCAAGTTGCAGGTAAGTATAGCTATGAAGATCTAATGAAGTAAATCGAGAACGAAAAGTGTCAAGAGCAAATCTGTAGTGCTATCAGTCTAAGACCATTGCAAGTTGTAACTGTGCTATGGAAAAGGCTATTGGTCTGACCCGTATGATCCGACTGGAGTGATCTGCGTGCGTTGTGGCTTCTGTGCGCTGGCGTGTTGCTGCCCACCCGTTAGACTGGTCGGACATGATTCAATCAATTTGGTCGTGCCTATAGTGCCTCTCTTGTGCTATATGTATAGATATATATACAGTGCTGCCCTGCCTTTTATAGTTGTTACCAAATATAGTTGTTTCTATGTAGTATATATATGGTGCTGCCTTCACCGGAAAGTGTATTGTGAATCCAGGCACGGGAAATCTCTACATGAATGGAGAAGGTCCATCACTGAAGACATCACATTTAAGCTACCGCGAATTGACAAACAATCTTGGGTCCTTCAGAATTCGGGCATTCTATTGCATTATCTATCTTATCAAAAGAGACACATGGTAATGTATATACTACGTTTGCATATAACGAATTATGTTTCGAATCTACTACAATGCAACAAATAATCAAATATACTCGTGAAGGAGCTACATATGATGTGACATGATATTTGGTAACAGACATCGTGCCCTGAGCTTGCCGTGGTAACTAATTTCAGAGAGCAGTACTGCTGCATCACAAATGTCGTGGTGAACTAGGGTATGGAGGATGGAGCTATGCTCTGTTGTTCAACTAAGATTTTGACCTACCATAAAAAAAAGGATCTGGCTATCGAAGTGTCAATTGTGGATAATTGGATTATGACAAAGCCAGTGGCAAAGTAATTAAGCCATTCCCGTATGAACTTGCAGCTGCCTGCCTACCCTCGTCTGTCAAAACTCATGGCATGAGCTTTCGATATTGTTTCACGTGCCAGAATAAATATGTCGTGTAATTGATGCAGAGGTATTTGGCCGGAAGGGCTTACTCACCGGAACCCAGGACGACGAGACACCGCACTCGAGCGACGTCCGGCGTCGGCAGCGGCTGGGGGGGCCGCTGCGCCACAGCACGTAGACGACGCGTACAGCGAGCAAGGAGACGAGTAGCGGAAAGGCGCAGCAGGCGGATGCCAGGGCGTCCAGAGCCATCCGAATCACAGCCAGTAACCGCTGTGCCTGAGCAGGTTGACGGACGTTGAACAGTGAAGACGTATTCGATGCTGTTGGCGCTTTCGGAGAGGAGAACACTGCTTGACGAGAAGCCCTGGGAAACGGAAGCGCAACGTCTT
>LAPY01001694.1:44199-63867 GCA_000970635.1 Eragrostis tef
GCCATTTCGCCTGTTCCGTTTTCCCGTTCCCCCCGGCCGCAGCGGCAGTTTCACGCGCCTCCGTCCGTTTCAAACCCGAAATTCGGCCGTCCCGAAAGTCATTTCCCTCCCATCGCCTCCTCCCAACCCAACAAATCAGCTCTCCCGCCGATTCGATTAGTCTTCCGCCGATCCCCCAACCAATCCAACCTTCCCCTCACCCAAATCGCGCAGCTCCCCGCACCAACCGGCGGGCCACCCACCCCCCCCATGGCGGAGCAGGACGGCGCCGCGGCGGCGAGCCCGCCCGGCCCCATTCCGGTGAGATTCGCCTGCCCCTGTTCAGCATCTAGTTTGATTTGAGGTTTCGAAGTTTCTAGGCCCCACCGGACGCGGCAGCTTGCGTGGTACGCTTGGAGTTGGGGTTTCGGGTGTCACCAACTCCTGATGGGGTTTAGAGGGCGGCTGTGTTGCTGTGTGGTGGTTGCGTCTGGGGGTTGGCGACTTAAGGGTGTTTCGTTTGGGTTACCGTGGATGTTTTTATCTCGAATTTTAACTTGAGGAAAGGTTAGTTCGGAGATGAATGTCCTGATCTGGTTAATTCAGGAGTCAGGACCCGGGCTACTGTAGCGACTGTTACCACCATTTCCGTATAACTGTTTGGGATGTGGTGAGGTGATCGTTCTGTTTCCTCAAACATCTAGAACCTTTGATTCAACAATAGGTATACCCATGTTTTAACTCAACAAAAAAACGATCCAACTTTGAATTAAACCTTATGCTTGCACAATTTGTGGTAATCTGGAAATGTCTCTACCATAGATGGCAAATCCTCTGTAATTCTTCTACCATAAACTTACGGATCTCGTCACGTGGACTGCTTTCATTAGGAGGTCGGTGCTGAAAAAGGGGATGAGAATGCTGAGCATCAGCCATTTTTCTCCATGTGCCAACCAATTCGCTCTGTGGTAAGCTGCAACATCATACTGATGCTCCTATTCAAATTTATTGTGTTGATGTCTTATTATGCATGAATTCCTAATTTGCCTTCATTGGATTGCTGCTCGTGCTTCCAGAGCTATTCAGACTCATGGGAAGGGGTTTGTGCTCCTGCTGCCAATGATCCAATCACTTTGGAAAGCGAGTCGTGGTCGCCACCTTCAACTGATAAGGAAGCCGATTTGGTGCAAGATGTAATGGACATGGAACAATCAAAGGTATACAGCTTTAATCTTCCTTATTAAAACTGTGATCAGGCTCAGGGAACTAACTGTACACCATATTTATCTTCTGTTTTCTTATATCGAAATTATGCACTATACTCACCCAAGGACCTCACTCTTGCATACAAACCATGAACTTTTTTTATGTTACTGATGATCCTAAACCTTAGCTTGCCATTTAAGCTACATTGATTTTTCTTTGTCAGGTTAATAACCTTAGCCTGTCATTGAAGTCTTTATTAATTTCTGCACTAGAACTTTGTTTAGTCTATTGGTGTGCAAAATTTAGACCTCTTAATGTCTGAGTACCATTCTAATTTACAGCAAACTGACCTGCAATTTTAATTCCATATATGATATCCCTGTATAGTGTTATGCATCTAGAAGATATCTGATTCTTGTCTTTGGGTTTCTTCTGGTTGCCATGGTAGGATGACTTTAATGTGCCAGACAGGGAATCGAATCAGCAGCCAGAGGCCCTTAGCACAGAGCAGCGCAGTCCAAATGTAAGTACCTCCCGCTAGATCTGTATAGCCACCTCAAGCTCTCTGGTGCGTGTAATCCAAATTTTGTTATCTTGATAGTACACACAATCAACAATGAACCTAGAGACAATCCAATTATTCTGTAGGAACTTCATTTTTTAACACGCTATTTACACATACTGCATACACACTGGGGAAGTTCTTTCTGTCTTAGGTTTCTAAATTTTTATGATGCTTTTGTTGGATTGCAGCAGAATGAATGGGGTTCATGGCCTGTTGAAACTAACCAGCAACTGTTACCCCTTAACAGCAACCATCCCAACTGCAATGTAAGTGTCTTATTGTCATTGTCGTTATCATATTATTGCGTGTGAGATTTCAGATTTCATCCTAAGTTCCTAACTTACACTGAGACATCTGTATTGATGGGCCTTATTTGATAGACTGGTATCGCACCTTGTGACATGGAAGCCAAGCAATTTTTGTTCCCCTTTTCTTATAGAAGGCAACCCAAATATGTGGTATGTTATATTTTCTGCACTAAGTTTATGATACGTTATTTTTTTAGGATTAGTTTTCTGTACGTAATTGACATGCTTTAAGGCTTATTTGGCACATAATTATTTTGCAATATTTCGTGGCCCTAAAAAAATTGCAATATTTCGTGGCGTGCAGGGAGCTGGTCTTAGCAATATGGGGAACACATGCTTCCTTAATTCAACTCTTCAGTGCATCACTCATACAGTGCCACTTGTTCTCAAGCTTCGCTCAATTGATCATTCCACTCCATGCTCATGTATGAATTTTTGATAATTGTTCAGCATTTTCTGTTTTGATACTTTCCCATTTTAGTTTGCATAATTAGGAATTTAGGATTGTTGGTGAACCTGTGAAATGCAGATGACGAAGATGGGTTCTGTTCTTTCTGTGCCCTTAAAGAACATGTTGATGAATCAATTCGAAGGTCTGGATCTGTTATAATGCCTGTGAAGTTCAGAGACAACTTAAGAAGTATCCTTTCCTAACCATGAGGATTGCTCTTTGCGTACATGTTTCTATATTAGTTGAATTTGCTAATCAATGCATGCCAGTGTTTGGCAATTTGGTAGTTAACTGTGCATTGATTCACATCCTTTTTCTTTCTAATTCAGTCAATTCATGTCGACTCATATTGTCACATGTTGACCTAACTGTTGTCAACTTGCTATAATCCTTTTGCATTAAATTCTGTGAAGTTACTCAAGTGAGTTTCCTTAACAATATTTCCAGAGTTATCTTCAGATTTTAGACCAGGACAGCAAGAGGACGCTCATGAATTCTTAAGTTGCTTGCTTGATAATTTGCATAAGTGCACCATTGATCCTGGGTCAAAGGGCAAGGGTTCATCTTTTGATGAAGAAAGTATGGTCAAGCAAGTTTTTGGTGGCCAACTGAAAAGCCAGGTAATTTTTTTTCTCATCTCTCTTTTTTCCCCCTTGGCACTTACCTTTCAATTAATATTGCTCTTTTGCATTCAGTTGTCTTGCTGCGAGTGTGGTCACAACTCAGAGACATTTGAGCCATTCCTGGATCTAAGCTTGGAGATTAATCAGGTTGATAATCTTGTACATGCCTTGGAATCTTTTACCAAGGTAGAACAGATTGGGAACTCTGAAGAAAAGCTTACCTGTGAGCATTGCAAGGCTAAAGTTTGTAAGAACAAGCAGCTTACACTTGATAAAGCACCCGATGTCCTTGCATTTCACCTCAAGCGTTTCACTACCATTGACAATTCCATTGAGAAGATTGACAAGCATGTGGCATATCCTCCAGAGCTTGATTTGAAGCCGTTCCACAGCAACCCAGACACTGCGGTGAGTTCTTCTATACCAAGTTCCTGGTTTAAGTGGGCAACCACTCCAGGAATTTTGGGCTAAAGATTTGGATCCCACTCCCCTCTTTTGACGTTTTTCCACTAACGTGTTTTTTGATGTTTTGTAATACTTTCATATACAGGGGGAGCTGAAATATGATCTTTATGGTGTCGTTGAACATTCTGGATTATTACCTAACTATGGCCATTATGTGTGCACCATTCGTTCATCACCAAGCACTTGGTACATGATGAACGACTCTCATGTACGTGTGAAAATTAGTTGCTATTGTTATAATGACGTGGGTCTTCCACCCTTATAATGATCAATTTTGTTTCCAGGTTGATTCTATTTCTGATGTAAGCGCATTAAACCAGGAAGCATATATTCTCTTCTATGTCAGACAGGGCAAATTTCCGTGGTTCTTAAGTTTGTTAGATGGCAAAGATGCCCAACCTGATGACACTTCTCGTGGTGCATCTCCCGTATCAGTTTTGGAGAATATAGATCCAAATTGTTCAACATCTACTGGAGAAGGAACCAGCAGTAGTTCTGATGATATTTTGATGAAAAATGAAACCAGGCATTGCGAGGAATTAGAGAAAGATGAAACTAGTCAATGTAGATCTTCATTCAATCCTGGGGAGGCATCTAAGGGAAGTGGTGCTCCAAATAGTAGCATAGAAGATGAAATCAGTCCATGCAGAGCATCTGTCCAAGATAATACCTCTGTTCGATATCCTTATACCACCATGGATGCTACTAATCTGGATAGACCATCTACTCCTCCACGCTCCAAGCGACTGTTCCCTGCTAATGATTATAGCGTGTTTGAATACGAGGACCTTGGTAAGAGTGCAATTAGTTATGAGCATGTGGTTTTCTTATTTTCTTTAATAGAAGTTCCTTATTTATGTCACTTTATGATTCATTGATGTGGAGTAATCCTGGACAAAGTGATTCTTATGCCATCATTCTGATCCTGACATCAAATTTAGTACTGTTTTATTTTAGTTTGTTTACAAACTACATGATCAATTTCCAAAGCTCCTGTCCATGTTACATGTTACACTGCTCACCATGAGAAGGCTCACGTTTGTGGTTGTCTCATTTACAGATGATGATGAGAATACTCCTTTGCTTCCGGATCTGAAATTTAAACCGAAGGCAAAGAAAGCCAAGGCCGCTTCTGCATCTAAAGCAATTAGGGGCTCTTGTGCTGATCAGAATGCAACACGTCTGATGAGGAACATGCCATCCTCACGAAGAAAAGGTTTGATGGAGTGCATGCCCCCACAGCACAATGCAAAGCAGGAGCCTCGCAGATGCCCTGCTAGTGACCCTCTGGATAAAAAGAAAAGGAATATGGTCTGCTAGGTACTTCCTAGTACAGTTGACTGCCGACAATCTTGTATTGCTGTATATCCTTTTCTTTGTAGCAGTTAGTATCCATGCCGTCTTCATTGCCTACTAATCTAATCTGGCTGCCATGGCCTTTATGGCTGGCTAGATTGATTGCAGGGTACATTAGAGCTTGAGAGTTAGTTAATCTATCTTTTCACTTTTGATGTATCAAGATGCCATATAGCATACGGGATTTGCACCTGTACCAAGGGTCCATTTTGTATTTTGTTTAGTAGGAAGAACTACTTGGACAGAACAGTGCTTTTCCTGTATAGAGTAAAACCAGGGAAAAGAAATCAGATCACTATTTATGTTGAATCTTGTAAATGTCTCTCTTTTGTCCACTCTTCAATCGGATGAGTGTTTACGATCGATGCCTCTTCTCCCATCTACGGTGTTGACTAGTCAACCGTTCTTGCTGATCTTTGTGACTTCCCTGCGTAAGTGTGATACAGGCCCAGCTAATCAAGGTTCCATGGAAGTATAACAGACTAAAAGGTGAGTTGCTATAGAAGTTCAAGCACTACAATAAATAACACACCTTAAACATCTTAGTGACAATAATTATAAATATCTTTAATAATAACATTGCTTCATCACGAGGGGTGGTGGCGCAGTTGGCTAGCGCGTAGGTCTCATAGCTAAATTGAGTTATCCTGAGGTCGAGAGTTCGAGCCTCTCTCACCCCAATATTTTTTTTTTCCTTCTCTGCACCGGAATCGTTTCTCCAGATCCAGGTCTCTCGCCGCTGGCTCATACATGTGCATGCCCCTGCCACAAATCCAGTTGAAGCCCCGGTTCTTCTCCAATTGAATCGTGGATTGTTCGATCGGAGTCTATGGCCAGCCCCAACCACGACGTTCCAAGCTGCGTCCTTGTCAATCACTGGGCCGGCAGCCGTGGCACAGCCAACGCCACCAATGACATCTATTTTTTAATAGAAGGAGTAGGAAGAACTACTTGGACAGAACAGTGCTTTTCCTGTATAGAGTAAAACCAGGGAAAAGACATCAGATCACTATTTATCTTGAATCTTGTAAATGTCTCTCTTTTGTCCACTCTTGAATCGGAACTGAGTGTTTATATCGATGTCTCTTCTCCATCTACGGTGTTGACTAGTCAACTGTTCTTGCTGATCTTTGTGGCTTACCTGCGTAGGGTGATACAGGCCCAGCTTATCAAGGTTCCATGGAAGTAACAGACTAAAAGGTGAGTGACATGCTATAGAAGCTCAAGCACTACAGTAAACATCGTAGTGACAGTAACAAATAAACGTGTTTTTAAAGTTAAACAATGCTTTCGCACCCCAAGGGGTGGTGGCGCAGTTGGCTAGCGCGTAGGTCTCATAGCTAAATTGAGTTATCCTGAGGTCGAGAGTTCGAGCCTCTCTCACCCCAATCTTTTTTTTTTCCTTCTCCTTCACCGGAATCGTTTCTCCACTCTCCAGATAGGAAGTTTTAGATTCAGGTCTCTCGCCCCCAATATATTACCATTATCAGAGCCCTATTCCCGAAATTCCGCCGCTGGCTCATATGTACACACGCCCCTGCCCCAAATCCAGGTGAAGCCCCTGTTCTTCTCCAATTGGATCGTTGATCGATCGATCGGAGGCCATGGCCAGCCCGTACCATAATGTGCCAAGCTGCGTCCTTGTCAATAACTGGGCCGGCAGCCGTGGCACAGCCAACGCCACCCCCGCCGCGTATAAGACGAGCACCGGCCTGCCCATCACGGCGACCTTCTGCGCCGCACCCCCGCCAGCCCTCTCCTACATCTCCGTTCACTGCCCTAGTATTGAGTGTTGACAGCACCGATTGTTTCATGACGCCCAGAGTCATCAGCGAGGATGCCGACCTCGTCCTCCTCCGCGTCCCTCGCGATCGCCGGTCCATGGTAGACAACTTCTACAGCGACTACGTCTACAGGGTGAACCCTCAACGCCCAAAACTGGACCTGCTCCCGAACCCGTCTCTGGAGAAATTGGGAGACAACGAGATCGCCGTATTGAGCTGCGGCGACGACAAGTACGTTGTGGCCGCTCTCCAATTCGTGTTCGGTCTCAAACCGACCTTCAAGCTTCACCAGTACCGATCCACCGGCTGCTGCTGCTGCTGCAAGCAAGGGACTTGGACCTCGCAGCTGTTGTACGTGGAGGAGCCTCTGCGAGACAAGGTGTGCCCCATCCCGGATTCAGCGGAGAGACAGATGTTCCATAGGACGAAGAAGGTGATCGTGCTTGGAGGTGATAAAGGTACAGTAGGCTGGGTCGATCTCTGGCGAGGCATCGTTCTCTGCGACGTGCTCTCGAAGCGTCCGACGCTCCAGGATCTGCCGTTGCCCTTGCTGGCCGAGGGAAATTTGGATAGCTTCCGCAATTGCTGTCCAAGCTATTTTCGCGATATCGCTGTCAACGAGTGCAAAGACACGATCAAGTACGTTGAGATGGAGATCCCTCCGCCAACGAGTGTGTTCGACGTCCCCCCAGGATATATATGATCTTTATTGGGTGTCCTACAACAGGAAACCGGAATCCGTTGTCCCTGGTTGCTGGACAACCACCACATGGACAATGCCTATTCCGGTCGCTTCTTGGGACGACTGGAGCCTCGACTGCTCTGTCAGTTTGGATGAACTCAACCTCGGCAACCGGAGAGTTTACAAGATACTGCATAGGCAAGTGACCACCGAGGACGACGAGGAGGGCACTGATGATACCGATGATGACGAGGAGAGTACCGATGACGACGACGAGAGCACCGATGACGAGCAGGAGGCCACAGGAGGAACCTTGCCTATAGGATCCCTATCCATGGCTTACTCCACCTTGACCATCCTCGATGATGATGTTGTTTACTTCTTGTCCGAGAGCAACTGCAAGAGCATGTTAAAAGGTAACACTGTATCGCTGATCACTGTTGATGTGGGAAAGGAGATTCTGCAAGGAGTGGAAGTGCTTGATAACTTCTTTGGGCGCGACTTCCATGCCAGTGGGATCTCCGGATGTCTCGAGCACGGCCGGCTCAGGGACGGTGCGGGCGGGGCCACCACACAAGGGCCTCAGAGGTCAAGGCGCCTTCGCTCGGAGCCAAGAGCCGTCGTTCGCGCTGACACAGAAAACAGAGGAAGAAGAATGGAGAACTGTCATTTGGGCCGTGGGTCCTTTTTATTTGCGTTTGTTGCTTTTTTCGGGTTAGCATCGGCCTGTGGGCTGTGGAGGAGATCGACTGTAGCACGCACTGGGTTAGCCTTGGCCTGTGGAGGGAAGATCTGTAGCCCCTCCTGCCAATGAGCAGGTGACTCCAACCCAATCATTGTTTGCGAGATCTGTTCTCGTTCCATCTTTTGATAAAGCTTCTATCGTCTAACGAAACATGGGGATGCATGACTCGACCTCGGCTGCTAATTGGTTGAACTCCAAAATCAAGGGGCTCTGACGACGCTGATCCATACCGGGACACAGTTGCAAGCAACAGTTCTCTGATTGGGTTCTGTCTTGTAGACCATATACGCATAACACAATGATCAGTGCCCAGTGCCAACAGGGAAAGGATCAAAATTTGTACCGATTGATTGATCAGTGGCCTCGTGTGATCATATCGGTGCTGTAGCAACAGGAAATAATTTGTGATGACCACCGCCGTCGGTCGGGCCCTGGCCTTTTCATGCCAACCAAGATCCAGTTCAGGCGCTGGGGCAAAAAACTTTTAAAAGGATCTTGCTGGGGATTGCGAATCCAGAGGATTTGAAGGTTTAAACTTTATAATTGAAGAGAGATTGAGATAGATCGATTGTTCACGGCGTAAATCATGTTGATCCGGAAAGGAATATCCTATCTACGAGTAGGACCGCCGCTGCAACTATCGTTCTTCTGGAGCTCAATTTTGGTTTGTGGCGTGCGTGCATTTTTGTCCCGGCACTTTGATTCCTCCGCATGTTTTATTTGTTTCTTGTGGAGTTGTAGTTATGTGATTTGGCTTCTTGATCTGATAGAAAGTTTTGTAGGGTGCAGTACAGAATACTGTATTTTTCAAGAGGAAAGTCGAAAGCGGTCGTCTTCTTTTCGCTCGCTTTTGTAGCGTACCGGCATATCTTTTCCAATTTTCCTGCGTCGGTGAAAGGAATTTGCTCTTACGTTGACGTCTCATCTTCTCAGCTAGCTACCGGCACATCGAGACAAGCCATGAGAAAAACCGAAAAAAAGAGTCAATTGTATATCCCCGCAACCATTGGCGATAGTGAAACGGCAGTTTGGGTTTTCATCATGCATCAGGGGCATAAAAATAAGGCAAAATTTGCTCAAAGACATACTTCAATGTTGGTATTTACTAGTGGACGCTACTCAAGTTTGGTTTTGCTAAAAGACACTATTGAATTGTGGTATTTAGCTAATAGACATCCATGTCATTAGAATATTAATTATCTTTGTGGAGAAGAGAAAGAATTCTAGAAATGACCATATTACCCTTGCAACCAATTTAGTAATATGATTACATAGCCACATTTCTTTGTTAATTCTATATGTCAGAAGAGTTATTATTATTTTTTACTAAAAGTATTAATTATTTTCATAAGCATTGTTAATTATACATATTTCAGAAATTGTATTAATTTTATCGTGATATGTTGAGCAGGTTTGACCAAGTAAAACAGGGGCATTTTGGTCATTTACAAAATCATCTCTCTTCTATATGCAAGAAAAGTCATATTTTAATGCCTTAAGTGTCCATTAGCTAATTGACACAACTAAATGGTGTCCATTGGCAAAACCAAACTTGAGTAGTGTCCACTAGCAAATGCCAACATTGAAGAGTGTCCATGAGCAAATTGTCCCTAAAAATAATCTATCGACTTCGATCACTTTTATACTGTACCTAAAAATCGTGTAGCGCAGTTGTCAGAGAGGTCTTTTTAATTTACATTATAGAAAACTTATAAAGCTGACCTTGTTCCAGTCTCACTCTCACGTTTCATTGCTCCTGACGAAAAAATCCACCCAAATAGACTAGTTTGCTCATTCTAGGTTTAGTAGTACACGATACTAAATTGCTTTCTGAATTTTACATGAGATTCCGATGCGAACCACTCCTAGTACACGATGCTCATTCTAGGTGTACTAGTAGCAAGGTAGTCTAGAGCCCAATTTTACCCTCATATTGCTATGCTTCTATAAATTCTAAAGGAGATAATGCAAGGAAAAGAAAACCCCAAGAATTATGTATAGTAAACACAATAATAGACTGAGAACTGATAATGCTGAACCACACTAGTAAACAATAAGAACCCTAATTTAAAGAAGAAAAAAAGGTGTCAGCTACTGTCCCATTCAGGCATTGAAAATGTAAACAAAACCTTTTCTTCTACTCATCATTTGATAATGGGGTACTGTACTAAAAAATACTTCAAAGTGGTAATAGTATACTCTCTCATAGGAGCATTATATTTTATAAGTGACTGCGCTAGTGCGTGCACGCTGGCCACATTCTTTCAGTCGGTGCAAAATGTACCCCCAGTAGTAATTAACGAGGTTTTCGGACGACGACACTGGTACGCTTTACCTTGACTGGCATGTTTTACTGCTTTTTTGACCACTTGGGTCTCGGGTCTCCTGGACAGCATCGCGGCATGTGGTACTACCAGTACACCACTTTCATCGACATTTCACAGAGCTACGGCCTCTGCATAATTGCCCGGATTCCGATGCAAATTCACTGTTCGCGTTGTCCTTTGCCTCGTACTCGAACATGTTGGGCTCGTTAATGCTCTTCTAGAACCAATTAATCTGATCAGCATTAGCCTCAAATGCCGGCTCGTCTCGTGTGCGCAGCTCGTTCCGCAGGAGACAGAGATGGAAGACACCGGCGCATGTTATGGCCGGATCACGTTGCCACGATGAAAATGACAGTGTTTATGATGTGGCCATGTAGTTTATGCTTGATACTCCAATCAAGTGCCTACTCTGTCGTGGAAGCTTCTGCTGCTAAATAAATCCTCGTTTTGAATGCAAGATTCACGCAGGAAAATGACTGGACATTTTCTACTCTCGCAAAATTCATATGAAACTGAAGAGTAACACGCTGTAAAGTAGTGAAAGCACGAAAGTTTTCTTATGAAAATCACCTGGCCTTTTGCCTTTGTTTCCCTCTTGCAAACTATTCACATGAGACACCGGCGTACTACTCTGTAAAAGCGAGTTGGGAGCAAGAAAGAGTGGAAAAGAAGCAAGCAGGTGCTGTCTTTTTCTGCGGTCACTCTCTGTCTGCTTCACGTAGAGCCAGCGGTGGTTGGACGGGGAAACAGCTGCAAGCTCAAGTAAAGTGTGCTCTGTAACCATGCCACACAATGTGATCTTATTCTCTCTCTGTCTCTCTAATAAAGCGCTACTACTAATCTAAGGCTTAAACAGGCTCCAAACACTTCCTTTCTCTCGCCTTTACACTTCACCTCTCAGTCCCTGCCTCATTCTCGCTCCCTCTCTTTCCTCGGGCTAATAATGTGAGATCCGTATGCAAATCAACATATACATTTGAGCTGTTCATGACGCCAATGCTGGTGATCAGATTCTATTCCCCTTTCCCCTAGCTACCACCACGGCTGCGCTATTGCTGCTCACAGCGACCAACACCGACACACCGACTGCTCCTCCTGCTACAACCTTGCGCGGAAGCCACCGTCCCCGCGTGGAGGCACAGAGAGCTAGCGGCAGCGGCAACCGTAGCAATGCTCGGCGCCAGACCCAGGTAAGCGCCTGTCAGTTCCTCTGGTTTTTGTAGAATTCTTTGATTTGGATGCAGATCCTGGTAGTCGGTTCTTGATTTGAACAAAAATTTTGGTTCTTGGACGCAGATCTGCCACCGCTGAGGCCAAGAGCGGCAAGGGCACGCCACCGACGCCCAAGGGGAGCAGGGCGAGCAAGCCAGCCTCCGCCAAGTCTGCCAATGGCACCCCGCCGCAAGCGCCACGAAGCGCCGACAGGTCCCCCGCGTCGGCCGACAAGCCGCCGTCGGGCGACCGCCGCGCTTTTATTCGTCAGAGCGTCGCGTGATCTTTGCTGCGCCTTGAGGTATTGGATTGTGAATGCTTTCTGTTGGAATGGATGCAGAAGCAAAGCAGCGCCGTGAAGCTGTCTCAGGAGGTGCAGGCGCAGCTCGCCGCGGTGCAGGAGGAGCTCAAGAAGGCCAAGGAGCAGTTGGTAGAGAAGGAGAACGAGAAGAGCAAGGTCCTTGAGGAGCTGGAAGCTGCTAAGCTGCTGGCTGACGAGGCCAATGCAAACCTCCGTGATGCCCTCGCGGCTCGAAAGAAGGCGGAGGAGGCCTCCGAGACCGAGATGTTCCGTGCAGTCGAGTTAGAACAGACGAGCATGGAGTCGATGCAGATGAAGGAGGAGGAGCTGCAGAGGAAGCTGGAGAGCATGCAGAGCCAGCAGGAGTCAGACGCAATTGCGCTGCGGTCCACGGTGGAACAGCTTGAGAAGGCAAGGTATGAGCTGGCCGATGCGATTGACGCCAAGAATTTGGCGCTCAACCAGGCTGATGATGCAACCAGGCTCAGCGAAGTGAATGCTCACAAGGTGGAACTTCTCAACGCAGAGGTTGCTCGCCTGAAGGAGTTACTTGAGACTGAGCTAGTGAGCAAAGAGAAAGAAGGCGCTGAGCAAATCATTAGGCTTGAGGCTGAGCTTTCAGCTCTGAAGATTGAGCTTCAGAAAGCAATGGTTGCTGAAGAGAAGGTAGCTGAACTGGGAGGCGTGATTGAAGGGCTTAGAGTTGATGTCGCCAATGCTACAAAAGCTAGAACAGAGGCAGAGGAGGTAGCCGATGATTGGAAGCAAAAGGCTGATTCACTGGAAATCAAATTGGATGAAGCGAACCAGTCTTACATGTTGAAGGTTGATTCCTTGAATTCGGTGATGAAAGAACTGGATGCAGCAAATGCCTTGCTCATGGAGAAAGAATCTGAACTTTCTGATCTTCAGGACAAGTTGCAGTCCTTGGAAGATGAGGTAGCTAGGCAGAATGAAGATATTAATGTGTCAAATGAGCGTCTTGGTGTTGCTGAGAAAGAAGCATTTGTCTTGAGGACAGAACTCGAGGAGCTTCAGTCAAAGCTCCAAGCATTGGAAGAAGAGAAGATGAATGCAATTAACAATGAGAACAAGGCAAGTTCACAAGTTGACTCCATATGCGAGGAGAAGGAGAGGCTGGCCAAGGAACTAGAAGCTAGCAAAGATGAATACGAGAAAGTTAAGAAGGCTATGGAAGACCTAGCCTCTGCATTGCATGAAATGTCCAGCGAAGCAAGAGAGTCCCGGGAGAGGTACCTCAACAAACAAGAAGAAATTGAACGGGCCAGGGCACAGATTGAGGAGCTCAACATGAATCTCAAGAACACTCAGGAGAACTATGAGGTAATGCTTGATGAAGCAAACTATGAGAGAGTCTGCTTGAAGAAGACGGTAGAACGGATGGAAGCAGAAGCGAAGAACGCATCTGAGGAGTGGCAATCCAAAGAGGTTGGTTTTATGAGCTCAATCAAAAAGTCAGAAGAAGAAATCAGTGCAATGAGAGCTGAGATGGATAAGGCAGCAGAGACGACAAGAGACTGGGAGAGTCGAAATGCTGAGCTGGAGGAGAAGCTAAAGGCCCTGGAAGCTCAGGTAGAGGAAGCCAACAAAACCAAGGATGAAGCTAGAGCTGAAGCACTGGGCTGGAAAGAGAAGCTACTAGATAAAGAGAATGAACTTCAGAATGTAAAACAGGAGAATGATGATCTGCAGCTCAAAGAATCGACGGCTTCAGAGAAACTCAAGGAGCTATCGTCCATGGTTGGAAATGCAAAAGACAGAGTGCTTAATGGCACAGGTCCAAAAGATGAGAGCGACAAGGGAAATACCAAGGAAGATGATCCTGTAGTGGTAGTTGCAAAAATGTGGGAGAACGGTAAGGTCACCGACTACGACTTATCCACGGAGAAGGAGGGTGAATCAGAACTTGATTTGGAGTCCAACAAGGGAGACACTGCCTCTGATGGCCACCGGTTGTCTATAGACAAGGTGAACAACAACACAAAGCTGGCAATCAAGCAGCAACAACAAAAGAAGCCTTTGATGAAGAAATTTGGTGGTTTGCTGAAGAAGAAAAGCCAGCATTAGAACAGAGCACACCATCTCAAAGAAAATGGATTGATGTGTGCCATGGATGACTGTTTTCTAGCTTCATCTCTACTTTGGTGCTTCAGAGTTCGCATAAAGATAATAGTGCAAGTTTCAGAAGAAACAGAAGGGTGATGTATTTGCTTCCCTAACTCTGTTGAATATCTTGTATTGTGTATGTGTATGTTTGAGGAGAGCATTCATACTCTTAAGCCATGTATTCCTTCGTCTGCTGGAGTAATGTTAATGTAAAGGGATGTGAGGTTTCAATTCATTTGTTCAGTAACATATTTCACAATCATTGAGTATATAATATTCTAAGTAGTAGGATTTCGATCGAACTGCACCTCCTTTTGTTGGTGAATTTGTCCCTATATCTAAGCTCGTTGTGGCAAGTTCTGGATTAGACCAGGGTAATAATCATGTACTGATGAACACTGACTGTATGACAACGTACTTGAGCTCTTTTATTCTGTTTGCGCCGCATCTCTCCGACCTCCTGAACGAAAGGTCAGTACAGCCAGCAACATGCAGTGATACTGCATGTGCGTCAATGATGGTCATGTGCCTCACATGTACGAGCATGGCGAGTAGGATTTCAATCGACTGCACCTCCTCGTTTTGTTGGTGAATAAGCTCGGTGTGGCAAGGTTCTGGATGAGACCAGGGTAATAAACATGTATGAACACTGACTGTATGCGCCACATACAGTACTTGAGCTCTTTTATTCTGTTTGCGCCGCATCTCTCCGACCTCCCTGAATGAAAGGTCAGTACAGCCAGCAATATGCAGTATCACCGCATGTGCGTCAATGGTGGTCATGTGCCTCACATGTACGAGCATGGCAATGCAAACGCTTCGGTTCCCTGAGGTCAGGCCTGTGAGGTTTTCTTGGAACTGCAATTCATTGCTGCCTCTGAATTCCAGATGGTTTGATTGCTCATGAACAGGTTGTTGATGATGAACAGAGGAGGATAGCAAATGCAGGTACGCGCAACACGGCGGAGAGGGGACCGACCGCGCCCATTATTTTCATTATTTTCAGTGGAAACATGTGGATCTCGGACGCCTCTGAATTGAACGGAGGAAGTTGTTGTGGGGTTGAAGCGCGTGCGTGGCATGTCTCAGATTGGCAGTCTCGCAGGGCCAGCGCCCTGAGAAAATGCTATGACCCTTGTCCCCATCACCCACGACGTGTGTTGCGGGATGATCAGTCCAGGCCCGTGGACCGTCTATGGAGAAAACATGGCGTTGTGCCACAGAAACTGCAGATCTGTGTTGCTGTTAGCTTCGCTGAAACTGAAATGCATCACTATGGAGTCCAGCTTATCTACTGCTGAGTTGTTCAGTTATAGATGTTTTGGGTGTGATCAGAAGACTCGGGGACTCCACTTGCAAATGAATAATACTGTATATGCAAAGGGTACGAAGAACATTGATCTTCCGAGACTAGTGTATCAGCGACAGCGAATCGGCAGCGCCGGACTGACAGACGGCCGCGAAGGGCAGGCGCTGGCCACGACGACAAAACCGTGATGCGAAGAAAGATCGCTGAAGGGGCACGTGTGAGAGTAAAGAATTTGCAAACGCGGAGTGCCTCACTGTCGCTCGCGTACTTGTGATATACGACGAGGATCACCGTCCCCGCCAAGGAAGCGAGTGGTGGCTAACCTGACGAGCTGGAGGCAGATCCCGCACCGACGACGCGCAGGTGCAGCGCGGCCGTGCGCCGGACGACAGCAGCATGTGGAGAGCGGGGGAAAGGGAAAGGCCCCAGCCGGGGCCGGCACAGCGAAGAAGCTTCGCACCCGGCGCGGCGCGGCGCGGCGCACGTGGAGAGCGCCGCGGTTCGTTTGCGACCGAGACCGACGGGTGGCGCGGTGGGCGTGCGCCCGGAGGGCGCTCCTCACGGCACGGCGCACGCGGCGGCGGCGGAGGTGGTTTCATTTCAGGAGATCGTTGCTCGGGCCGTGGGGACGCGACGGACAGGCCCATGTTGCGGCCATGGCCCGTGTTTGTTCAAGGCAGATAAGGCTCCTCCCCGGTCCCCGTACAGGTGTAAAATAAAAAGGCTCCCGGCCCATGCTTTTCAATTTTCATCATAGGGTGCTCAGTCTTTCGGAGGTGTTTATATGTGTAGAATTTGTGTACGTGTATTCATAAGGGTGAGTGTGCGTGCGTGTTGTACTGTGTAATTCTAGAAAAAAAAATCATCATGAGAGACAAGTCACGCAACAGATTTTTTCCCCCATGCCCTAAGACAGATTCTATTTTCTTTTCTGAAAAAATGAAGGAACATTGGAACTAGACTATGCTTATGCGCCGCCTCACCTTTAGGTAATAGCCGATGCGACTGATGGACGTTTTCCCTGTCCCATTTGTAAAGGGGACCGTCACACGGTCACAGTCCGCAGCTCAATTTACAACAATTTAGCTCAAAAACGTTCAACTCCCTCAGGTATCTTTTACCACAACGATCAGAACTCAATCAGATTGAGCCCAGTACTGCTACCTCAACCAGAACAGAGCACCAGGAAGGCAGTGAGGAACGTCAGACATGTAAGTGTCGACCGTGATACACGTCTCGTTCGACTGAGATTCCTCTCCATGCCCGGCCGGTGCGCCACTCGACCGCAGACAAGTGGCGCTCAGCCACCAACCAAGTGCTTTTTCGTTCACAGCCTCCCTTGTTGGGATAGGAAGAAGAGTTGGCTGTTGGATGCCTAGTCAGCTTCGCGGCGCCAACAACTGTGGCCGAGCTTGTGGTCCACCCAACCGTAAGCACCATCCACGCCACAATCGCCATTGCACGGCTCAAATAGGTCCCAGCAAAGAGAAAGGGAGCACAAAACATACATGCACTACCCACCAAAACCATCCTTGACATCCAATTGAGAAGAAACCATCATTCACAACGTGCAGAGAATCCCTCTCTCCAGATAAAGGAAACTATGATTACGAATGATACGAAATAAACAGGAGAATGACAGGCCACTTGCATCCAGCAATGCGTTCCAACAAAAATATCGTCTCCACACACCACACGTATGCACCAGATAGACTCAAGAGAAAGATTTTGATAACGCAGCAGATTGCCACGGTTCATGAATGAATCACTGAATCAGATGTATTGAATCTGGTTAAAGTGTACAGAGATACAATCAGTTTTCCGTTCCATCTAAACAATGTCAAACGGAACAAGCAAAAGCAGGTTGTTCTGGCTCTCGTTTTGCTTCCCAGAATCATAATCTGGTGACCACTAAATGTCCCTTTCAGATCAGCACAAAGGCTTTCAGACGTGGAGACACACTGGGACCCTCGCCATATTGTGTGGCCGGCCACAGGATCCATTCTACCGAAGAAAGTTTTGGAGCCACCAGATATTGAATTTTAATATGTACATAGTTGGGGTGGCGTGTAAGTGATCAGTTAGCGCTGGCTGCCATATCTGATGCTTTGGCTTGCGGCTCGTTCTTACCCATCAGTGTTGGAGTCACTGAAACAATCCCAATGAGGAACAGCAGCGCTATAGACTGTGGATCATACAGGTCATTCAAAGATCTCAAGTCGCTCAAAGCGATTCCAGCCTGGGGTTCAGAAAATGAAAATTATCCAATTATTAGGACATATCATCGTAAAGAATGCACTTGAAATTACAGTACAAAAAGTCTGATGTCTGAACAAAGAAAAGTACCCTGACAGTTACATAGGCAGCTGGTATGAGACCAATTGCTGTCGCCAAGAAGAAGATATGGTAGGGCACATCCACTATAGGCGAAGCAAAATTGATGAAAGTATTGGGCAATGTAGGAGTGACCCTCAGGAAAAGCATGTAATTCAGCAGCTTCTCTTTTCTTTTTGCAACCTGGATGATAACAACACTTATCCGCTTCAATTTGCGTGAGCATCCACAAATGTCATTTTAAGTACTAAGATGGACTAATATAAACATTTAAGTGACTACATATTCAAACGTAGGAGTAGTTTGCAGCGAATTGAGCATAAGACATTATCCTATGTTTGAATATTACCATAACGGAATCCAGTTTCAGACGTACCTGCTTTTGGAAAAAACTGAGCTTGTCAGGCCACAACGAGAACACCAATGGTTTCCCCACCAGCTTGGATAGAAAGTAGCAGGAAGAAGCACCGGCAGTAGCAGCACAGACCACCAGGGCTAGGCCACCGAGCTGCCCAAAGAGGGCCCCGGCAAGCAGGGACATGAATATGGTCCCTGGGATCATGAACGTCTGCATGAATATGTACACTGCGCAATAGCCCACCAGCACCTGAAGAGTGTAGTCGCTGGAGTAGTCCTCCAGATGGTCACTGCAAGGGAAGGATCCAACAGTGAGAAACTATGAAATTGAAGCATAAATCCTAAAATAACATATTGACATCACCCTGAAATCAAACCGAGTAACGAATGGTGCGTTCCATGAAACCAAGCTGTACTGTACACCAACAGGTGAATTTACAAAAAAAAAAAGAGAAGGAAATGTTTTGAACATTTACTGTTGAACATACAAATATCTGCAAATCAGCAGTTGTTAACTTACAAGTGCCGACAGCGGATGAGTGATCACATGCATCGGCCAGATAAAAAACGTGTTTTGCATAGTGGACAAAAAGGCACTATCATGAAACACGCTCGGAGCAGTAACAAGGTCCAAGAGGTACGACAGTTACAGCTGGACAGAAAGCAAATACCGAAAAGAAAGGATTGCATACTCCACCGACTCCGAAACTACGGGATTAATTACATTTTTCAATGAGTTAAGGGACCACATGCAGTAAAGTGCATGAACATACTTGGATTTGGATATATAGTATTGTTAAATATTTTAGTTAGTATTCAAACAAGACAGAGCACCAGGAGCATAGAAGTGGAACTACAAAAACAATACTGTTGTGCAAATAAACATTCACAAACTGTTTTTACAACCCCCCTCCTCCTCCTAAAACAAGAGACGTTTATGTAATATATAAACAGGAATTGTTTCAAAAGAACCACTGAAATCCTATTCAGACTTCCCTTTAAGAAATACCATCTCAGGATCAACAGAGATTCACATAAACATCACAAAGAAAAAAAAATGTTCCAGCTTCACTATTGTTGAAGAAGAGCAAAATTAATTTTGGGCTCGAGAACACTCCAACATTCCCAAATCAAACCATGCGACCTAACAGAAGGAACAGCTTGAACTTGAAAACAACATTATCATCTGTCACCAAACAGCAAAGGCAAACAGGATATTTTCTGAATGGAACAGATTATCTCAAGCTTTTAGCAGCACGGCTTATTTTGATTCGAACCATGGAAGTATGATTTATGCCCTTGCTATTATGCTCTAAATCGCAAGGATCAGACGAAAAACAAATCCACCCTAAAAGGACAGTATTGACATGGAGCAACAGGATAAGGAAGCAGAAACGGCGAGGATTGGATTACGTGAGGACTTGGAGCTCTTGGAGATTGCGGGGCAGCTTGAGGAAGCTGTAGTCGGAGGGGGGCATGGAGACGTAGACGCCGACGAGCCCTGCGGCGAAGACGGCCGCCACACCGGCGAGGAACG
>LAPY01001695.1:37696-49350 GCA_000970635.1 Eragrostis tef
GCACCACGTCCATGTCGACGACGGCGGCGGGTGTCTTCTCCGGCGCTGCGGGCGGAGACGGCGGCGCGGCGGTAGAGCTAGGGGCCGGGGAGGACGCCTGGTCGCGGCGGCGTCCGGAGGAGGAGGAGGTGGCGGACTTGATGACCGCGGAGATCCCGACAGCGGCGGCGTTGATGGAGAGCATGACCACCGCCTGCGCAAAGGACAGGTTGGGGTACGAGGTGCTCGGCGCGGACGAAGAGGCTGCCTCCATGGTGTCTTTGCTTTGTGATCTCTGTCTGTCTCCTCTTGGATGATCTTGTGTCTTTTGCTGCCTTGCTTCTTCTGGGACTTGTGGTTTGGCTGCTGTTGTTTGCCGTGGGCGCTGCACAGGCGCCATATATAGCAGCGCAGCGGCCTGGCGGAAGGCGGCGAAGCGAAGGCAGGAGGAACCGGGCGGGCGCGGACGGACGGTGGAACCGAGACGGAAAAGACAAGCGCATACTACAGTCGTGGCGGAGAAGTGTGGAGACAGGTTCGCTGGTCGCGGCTGCAGCTTCGCGGAAGACGGAGTCAGTCAGTGGGAGGGCGCGCGGGGCCGGTCGGTCGCGGGTGGAACGGTCGTCGTGCGTACGAGTGGGTGGTGGGTCACGCGCGCGCCTTCGCTGCAGGTTCACGGCGTGGAAAATGAGACGGGAGGACGTGGTGATGTTCGCCGGCATCCGGCCATTCTGGAGTTTGGAGTTGGAACGAGAATTCCGCGCAGGCTTTCTCAACCTTTCGCTTTCGACACTTCTGCTCGGTCCATTCGCCCTCGGTCTAGCGTTCCCTTCGTTGGCGGATTTTATTTTTTTCCCCTTTTGGTTGAGGGAGGAGGGGTTGCTTTGATTTGGGTACGGTGCAAGGACGTGGAGTGGACGAGGTTTGGTGGTCCAACGGTTGACTGGACTTTTGCCGTCGACTGGGCGATCTTCAGCGCTGATTTGCATGGTATTCATCTCGGGTGACAGCACTATGCAAAGCAAATACAGGCCGGTATATATGGCGACAGGAACGAGGATGCTGATTTCTTTCTTCGGCTTTGCTTACCCTACTTCCACTTTGGATGAGGGTGTCGATATGGGTCTGATCTATTGCAAGAATTCGAAATGAGTCCTTAATTCGGACCTCGTTTACTCTGAAACGAAAAGGAGAAACAAGGGTGCTATTCGATAATTGACTGCACATGTGATCCAGAGATTTTTTTTTTTTGAGAATGTGGTCCAGGGATTTGGACTTATCTTGCACGTAGAATATTGTACCTGCATAATTTTAGCTCTTCGATGACCTAAGAAGATGTGGTGATATTGATCTTTGCCGACTCAAAAAAAAAAAGTTACACGAGGAAATTAAAGACGACATCATGGTGTTGTCTTACAGCTGTTTCGTGTCTTCAAATCAAAGTAGTAAAGCTTCTAGCAATTCACTTGCAGCCTGTTTCCTCAAAGACAATTTCACTTTTGTCTCTGGAAGATTGTTCCGTGAAAGATAAAAAACAATTTCACTTTTGTCTCTGGAAGAATTTTCCCTTCGACGGACTATACCATCCTTGCTTTTGGAATGGAAGATACAAAGAAGCTTACTTTAATGCGCTATGACTTGCTCCTCAGGCAAGACTTGTTTCTGCTCAAATTTATCAGGTTTACCGATGTTGGATTGTTTCATCATACATTTTTTTTCGAAAGTAGGCAGGAGAGCTGCCTGTTATATTAAGAAGGAATAAGTACCGTTACAAACCAAAATACAGTAAAAATTGGGAACAGAAATACAAGAAGAAAATTACAAAAAAGGATAGGGGGAGAAGGAATCTGTCATCTGATATTTTTTGCTTGGCCGAAGAGTTTGATTTCCTCAACGATTAATTCTTCTGTCATACTAAAGGATTGCTCTTTGCGTTTCATCATACATGACATCACCTTCTTGGGAAATGACTTCTTCTTCTTCTTCTTCTTCTTCTTCTTCTTCTTCTTCTTCTTCTTCTTCTTCTTCTTCTTCTTCTTCTTCTTCTTCTTCTTCTTCTTCTTCTTCTTCTTCTTCTTCTTCTTCTTCTTCTTCTTCTTCTTCTTCTTCTTCTTCTTCTTCTTCTTCTTCTTCTTCTTCTTCTTCTTCTTCTTCTTCTTCTTCTTCTTCTTCTTCTTCTTCTTCTTCTTCTTCTTCTTCTTCTTCTTCTTCTTCTTCTTCTTCTTCTTCTTCTTCTTCTTCTTCTTCTTCTTCTTCTTCTTCTTCTTCTTCTTCTTCTTCTTCTTCTTCTTCTTCTTCTTCTTCTTCTTCTTCTTCTTCTTCTTCTTCTTCTTCTTCTTCTTTGTGCAAAACTCTTAGGCAAAGACTCAATCAGTTTCCAGGCATAAACGCAGGCAAAAAGTATCGAGAGGAGTGAGATCAGGACGGCATTGTGAGTCATTACGGCCCGTGGGAAGACCCACAAAGAGGCCTGCAGAATGGCCCAAAAAGTTCACGGCCGGCGCCCAGTTCTGTTATGCCAGCCCAATTCATATCGTCGTGCTGAATCGAGCCCAAGCAGGGCATGCCGAGAAAACCCAGTGCTCTGAACTTGAAGCAGCAGATAAACGCTGTCTAAACGCTGTCTACGCATTTGCACGCCCCCAGCTCTACGCAGGCAAAGCCAGTCGCTACGGAAGACGGTGAATGGTGATCGGAGCGACAGGACACACAGTACACCCTCCGGCTCGATTGTAGAAACCGCGGCGGCAAACATGCCGAGTCCACGGAACAGGGACCTGTCGTCGCCAATCTCCGGCCCCGGCGCTGAAAACAAGAGCAAGGATCGTCGGATCAATATTCGGGGCGAACCGGGGCCAACGGCTGTTCGGTGTCCACTCGCACTTCTTTATCACCTCGTCTCGTCAGCACATGCATGTCGGAAGTGTCGTCCCGTTGCGATCGAGTCAGCAACATGCATGCGCCTAACCGTGGACCATATCAGACATGTCAAACGGCGACGCACAATGCCGGCAAGACAGTACGGGACTCTAATTTTGGAACCCGTTGCTAGCGTTCTTTCCTGCTACGGAGCATATCCGGGCCTCAAGCTCGTCTTGGTTTTAGCTAACGACGACGTGCTGACAAGTGACAAGCACACTATAGTTTAGTTCGTCAACAGGGTAGCATCGAGTCTCTTTCAGAAAGCTGCTCTACATTTGAGTACAGCAACTCAACAAGTAAGACGTACGGCAAAAGCCAAGAGTCCCATTCTACTCCTCTTGACTCCGGTAGCTAGTGACAGAGTCAGCACTGCTCGCTGGCTCGTGCACAGCCAAAGTTTTGACCAATTAACCCCCACACGAGGGCTTGACATAAGTGTATCATCAGAGGCCCACCCATGGACTGAGGAGCATCATATAGATCGGCTCCATAGTTTATGACACAAGCGCAAAGCCATCATGGTTGTGCACATGTACCAAACATGCATGGAAAGGAACAAGGCCACGGATCGCCAAGAAAAAGGCGTCGATCTCTTCTCTTCTCTCGTGGTTCGGCGGCGCATCCAAGTCGGGCACAGCTCATCTGTAGCAAAGTCCAAGGCTTGCCAACCTTTATTTGTTCGGATCCGTGCTAGTAGGCGTGCATGTGACTGTCAAGAATATCTGATGGATCGGGTGCCTGTTGCGTCAACCCGTAGGACGAACATGTATGACTCTCTCCTCTGTTTTTCAGATGCTTTACAACTTGCAACTCTCTGTTATCTTCTGCAACGGCAACCTTTTGTTCTTGGATACCCTTATCTCTGGTTTCAGTAACGCGATATGCGTTTCACCGTTTCTCGTAGCCTACCGCAACAGTTACAGGAATAAACAAGTGCGTTTCAGAGGAACGAAAGATTGATCCGACGCACATGTTTTTTTATTTCTTTTACCGTTGACCTTGCTCTGATCTTCCCTGCTCCCCATGCGGCATCGTTGGATGAACCCGTGAAGTGCCCCCCAAGGCATGTGCCATCTAGCGACGCAAAGGCCTGGAGGCGATCACGAGGCTGACATGTTCTCCCAACCGGAACCGATCCACAGTGCTAGCTCGCTCGCGTTCCCAGCTTTTGCTTTGCTTTGATTGCCGGTTGGCTGGTGGCAGGCAGGTCGCTCACGCCTTCCTTCCTTTCAGCCGGAAGCTTCTATCCCATGCAAGCGTGCTTACGTGCGTGTAGAAGATCATGCGTTGTTACGTTCGGGGAGTGCTTGATGCGGCTATCTGGAAAGAGAGAGATCTATAGCAGCAACTTTTGGCTGGTACAGTGTTCAAGAGCTCACCGTGGGTGGGACTGAGTAAAACAAAACATGATGGATGCTTTGCTTTGCTTGACATGATTTAGGAAACGCATCTAGTCGTTCAGATGAGTTCAGACTGAAGTAGGATACAAATTCCATGGAGTACTGTGTACCAACACATTACACATTGTTCATCCATCACCGTATGCGGCTGAAGTCTGAACATATCTAGTCGTTCAGAGGAGTTTAGACGGTGGTAAGTTTGGTACAAACTCTGAAATTGAAGACTTTAGGGACCGTGCATGTTGCAAGGGTGGCTCTAATCAATTGCTCAGAGGAAATGAGAATGATTCAGTTCCCAGCTTGACAAAAGGATTCTTGTTTAGCTGGTACCACACAACAAGTATCATTGGTGCTAGATAAGTCAGCATTGACACCATCAGATCCGAATTATAACGATTCTCTGAATATAGTTTTTTCTGCTTGTCCCCCTTACATTTCCTTCTGCTTATGTTCAAGGAACAAAGGATATTGTGTACGCATACTAGCAACTCATCATTCTCTTTCCAGCAAATAACTGGCAACTCATTATTCAACAAGAGGTTCTCGATTGATATACTCAGTGACCGAAACAGAGATGGAGAATAGATACAGGGAACCGAATTACAGAACTGGAACAAGAGCGATGCATCCAACCATGGCACATTATCAGCGATGATTTTATTCCAAAAACATCTGTCGATTGCACAGAGGGAGGGGTCCCGTGTACAGAGCCCTAGATTCAAAGGGCCACCACGAACAAAGAATTTTCAAACAAACACAGGCAGAAAGGTGATCAGACCCATATGTTCAGTCACAGACCAAAAACACGAAAGTTAGACGCAACGATCTAATTCAACCAGTTGAAAACAGCAATGGCTACAGTTCACACGCGCACACCACCGCCGTCCGTGCCGTTCGCGCGCACGCCAAGGGAGAAGAACACCTTATTCTGTTCGTTCTGACCCCTCCAACACTTCTCCTACGAATACCCAATTCAACGACCACACGAACGAACAAAACATGTATGAGTATTTACGCAGATATAAGTCGTCGCCGGCCGGTCGATCAGTGCCCTGGCGGCGTGGAGGGATCCTGAGGAGGGACCATGCCGCCGTGTGTGTTGGTGTTGGGCTTGGGGCCGTCGTAATCCATCACCGTGGCCACCATCTCCGGCAGAAGTCGGCCCTCGTGCCGCACAGCCCGCATCACCCGCACCTTCCGCCCTTCCACGGACCCTGCGCGTATTCATGACCAGGCACGGCATCAGAGGATCGATCGCGACGCAATGGGGAAATTAAAACAGCAGGGAGACCGAACCCGGCCGATTGCATATATACACACGTACCTTGCGAGAAGGAGATCGCGAGGAGGGCCGTGACCAGGAGGAGAGCGAGAAACCTCGGCTTGGCCATCCGAGGGAGGGAAGAGAATGAAGGATGTGGATGGAGAAGAAAGAAAACAGAGGGCGGGATGGGGGGTTGTAGGATCGAGGGGGAAGACGAACGAGGATGATGGGGAGTGGTGTGGTCTCCGTGGGCTTTAAATGAGGCTTTCGGAGGCTTCGAAACCGCCGGGTCGCTTGCGTACGCGAGTCCGGTCACCCGCCTAATTTATCGTGCCACTTCGGCTGCCAACTGGGACCCACCTGCCCACCTCTGCCTGTTCCCATTCCGAGGAATGGCGGATTGGGAATTTGATGATGTGCTTGGTGCTCCTGATTTTTTTTTTTGCGACGAAAAAAAAATCCTGAGTCTAGAGAACAAGATTAGACCGCTTGAATTCGCTGTAAGCTTGAACAAAAATCCTGAGTAATCTAAATTTTAAGAAATGTAAAATCGAATCTAAAGATTTGTGTTTTGACTTCGCCAACATCGCACTGAACTTTGAACTTGAGTCAATTATCCTGGAACTTGATTTCTTAATCTTTTGACGTGAAATTCAAAGGATATACGCTAGAATATCAACTTGATCAGATCTGCTAAACTATGGATTCTCGCTAGTGGAGAGCTGAAAGCGCAAGGCCTTCCGCCTCTCCCAGCGTTTTTGTTGTACGTGGATGCTTACTGAGCACAAACTTTATAGGAACGGTCACATATTGGGGCTATACTAGTCTAAAAACAACTAGTTTCTCAAACTGAATGCTCCTAGATTTTACATGATTGTACGCTTGTCAGGTGTATTGGGTGAGCTATATATAAATAAATTATTAAAGGAGAACATTACAAGAACTAGAAATGTCACCATAGCCGGTTACTAGACAAAATGATCAATTTTGGGCTAAGTTGAGAACAGTGATAGAAGTGTTCAGTTTCGGGCTTGAAAAATCACAAATGCCCCGGCCCGTAATCTTAACGGGCCGCCTCTCCAAAAGCCTGGAGTAAAATAGAAGATGGGTTTTTCCTCAAAAAAAAAAAAGAAGATGGTTTGATCCATTTATTTAACAACTTTGTGAGTCTAAAAAAGAATTTAACAACTTTGTCTCAGGATCAAGTTTTTCTTTTCAGAAAGATCGTCTCAGGATCAAGGCATGAGGCGATTCACTCAACATGGGGAATAACAAGCAGCATCCGCATTGTTCATAAAATCTGACTGTTACCACCCAAAAATACAAAAATGAAATATGAACAGTGATATATTTTTGACAAAAAAGAACATTTTTTTGTGAGAAATCTTTTTTTTGGCGAAGGAAATGAACTGTGATCTATGAAGCAACATATGGGATTACTTATATATTTTTATTAACAAATTTGCTAGGAGCTCATGGCAGATGGACTTTGGAAAATTGAAGTTGTAATACTCGACACTTGCTTCATCTTTACGGTGTCCTCTATTTTATGTTCGTGTCCGTTTCATATTCTAGGTTTACCTCCGCTATTTCCTATTTGCTTTCATGTTCGGGGGCCTCTTCACTTCGTGAAGGCGGCGTGAAGCTCCCAACAATCGGTCCAAAGTGGTGATACTAATTAAAACCAATCATCTAACTCATCTCATGCACTCTATAAGGACACGAACTAATTAACAAACTCTAGCAGATTAACACCACAGGTAAGCTGAACTGCATAAGTGTGACGATGCAAGCACAAAGTATTAAAAGGCGGCCATATTTCCATGGACACATTTTGCACTGCTCCTGGATACCTACCATACTCGACAACGCACAAACTATGCCTTTTGTGGACTTGAGATGAACCGAGAGGATCCTCCACTTCACATAGGTTGTCCAAGACGTCTCCACTGCCGCTAAACAAGAAATTTTAGCCACTGATTCGCGTCCCTGTGCATACCCCACTACGGATGATCCACACATCTCCGAGTCAAAATATCTCTGTGCATTTTGATAGTTTACCAAAATGCCGTCCAATTTGTTCTGACGGTGACTTCCGCAGTCTAAAATGGATAGTTCTAGATTTGATCTTTTTTTTTTGGTTGAAAGTTGGCATTAAAATCGATTCATGGCAACATGCTCTAGTTACCTTGAATCTGCCCTAAACTCTAAGTCAGGCGTTTGGTGGTCCATTCATTATCTGTTTACAATACTGTCTTAGTCTTAGTCACTGGCTAGTCTTTTTTCATTAGAACAAACCCGCTCTCCTTGCTCAACAAGTGTCATGATCATGACAATTGCCAAGTAGACCGATGGGATATGGACTAATAGAAGCACTTCAACACCTAGTGGAGGGGGGAAAAAGCAGCAACAAAAAAGCTGGCCAGTATCAAATTGCACCCAACAATGGATTAGACTTTGTGAATTCCATTACCTTTTTGACTTTGGTTCCGAAAACGAATGATCTAGGTTGCATGACATGTGCAATAAAAAGGGGTCCAGGGTGAGGCCAAGGAGAGCCCAAGCAAGGGCAAGTCACATGAATGCAATAGAAGAGATTCCATTGAGAGCTTGAGCTAGCACTGCACTGTTGAAGAGACGCCAGTGCAATGGGGAGAGCACCGGCTTTCTATTTTCTTATCACCTTGTTGACATACTTCCTGATTCTTTCCAGTGCAATTCCTATCTCAAGTAAAGTGTTTACATAACTCTCTCACTTTACCCATTTTTCTACGAGAAACTGTTATCTCTTTCTTTTTCCACCATGCAGCTAGGTAGCCTGACCAGATCGAGCATGCGTTTCTGTGGTGTGCAGGACTGCAAAGAATGCCCTTGCAAGCGACTGGAAACATGCCATCGGTTAGAGGCAACACTATAGAGTCAGAGGTAGTGTTTAGACCACTAAATTATCTTGCCATATCCTTCAACCAAATTATCTTGCCTTTAAAAATCACAATTTTTTCCATCCTAATTCTTTTGGGCAAGTTCGCTTATTGCTGCATGCTCACTGTATTCCTGCGCAACATGCTCTAGTTACCTTGAATCTGCCCTAAACTCTAAGTCAGGCGTTTGGTGGTCCATTCATTATCTGTTTACAATACTGTCTTAGTCTTAGTCACTGGCTAGTCTTTTTTCATTAGAACAAACCCGCTCTCCTTGCTCAACAAGTGTCATGATCATGACAATTGCCAAGTAGACCGATGGGATATGGACTAATAGAAGCACTTCAACACCTAGTGGAGGGGGGAAAAAGCAGCAACAAAAAAGCTGGCCAGTATCAAATTGCACCCAACAATGGATTAGACTTTGTGAATTCCATTACCTTTTTGACTTTGGTTCCGAAAACGAATGATCTAGGTTGCATGACATGTGCAATAAAAAGGGGTCCAGGGTGAGGCCAAGGAGAGCCCAAGCAAGGGCAAGTCACATGAATGCAATAGAAGAGATTCCATTGAGAGCTTGAGCTAGCACTGCACTGTTGAAGAGACACCAGAGAAATGGGGAGAGCACCGCCTTTCTATTTTCTTATCACCTTGTTGACATACTTCCTGATTCTTTCCAGTGCAATTCCTATCTCAAGTAAAGTGTTTACATAACTCTTTCACTTTACCCATTTTTCTACGAAAAACTGTTATTGTGCCACTTTTTTTTCCCACCATGCAGCTAGGTTGCCTGACCAGATCGAGCATGCGTTTCTGTGGTGTGCAGGACTGCAAAGGATCTCACTTTACCCATTTTTCTACGAGAAACTGTTATCTCTTTCTTTTTCCACCATGCAGCTAGGTAGCCTGACCAGATCGAGCATGCGTTTCTGTGGTGTGCAGGACTGCAAAGAATGCCCTTGCAAGCGACTGGAAACATGCCATCGGTTAGAGGCAACACTATAGAGTCAGAGGTAGTGTTTAGACCACTAAATTATCTTGCCATATCCTTCAACCAAATTATCTTGCCTTTAAAAATCACAATTTTTTCCATCCTAATTCTTTTGGGCAAGTTCGCTTATTGCTGCATGCTCACTGTATTCCTGCAACATCCAACTAGATTCTGTATGCATAGACGCATGTATGCATCTTTGCAGCACACGGTAATTAAGTTTGCAGTAACCAACGTCATCGATATAAGGCTTCCTTAATCCTTAGGTTCATAACAGAGCGCTACGGCGTGGTTGGAGAACACATGGATTCCTAGGGTCCATGTAAAACCTCTAGAATAGGAATATACGCTGCGAAGAACTCGACAAATTTAGTTTTGTGCTCTTGCTTTCTCCAATAAGTTATCATTTTACATTTATCATGTTTGTCAGATGGGAACGACGAAGAGGTCCGTCCCTGAAGACGAATCCACGATCAACGCGAGGATGGCTGTGGAGATGCAGGATTACCAGCCCTCGGGCCCCAACGGCAAACACAAGCCACCAGGATGGCGCTGAGCGAAGCTGCCATCACCTGGACCAGTGTCGTGCATGCTCACCAATCTTAATGTGGCTGTTGTGTGTCGTACCAAGACAGTAATCATAGTCACCAAGCGAAACAAAAAGTTATGTATGAGCATGAAGTGGTTCACAACGACTACTATTCTATTTGTACCAATATATATGGTTGTGTTTACAGTGTGTCATATGTGTACTCTGGTTTACGACAGCTGGTATTTTGCCATGATACTTTAATTTGCTTGATAAAATAGATGTGTGTACCCAAAACAAAAGTGTGACTTGAGTAACCAAAATAAGATCTGAATATGTCTTTCCATATTGTTACTTGACGTGACGTAGTATCCTCTTTGGAGACGTTATGTTTGGCGTTCTACAGCGGTTGCGGTTGCGGAATCGCATCCGGCAATGGTTTTCTTCGGTTCAGCTTGCATCATTTTTTGCAGTCTCCATCGATCCTATTAGCAATTGTGAATGTTCTTTTACCTCCATTTTCATAGTAGGAGTTGAAGATTCATTTCTTCAGTGGAAACAGTTCGGTCTTCGCTTCAATCATCAAACACAATTTATCACTGAATCGGCAGATGTTCCAGAGGTTTTTTGGGCCCTATGGTGGGAGAAAAGGACTTGATGGAGTAGATCTTATAAGGTTGTTGTGAAAGATAACAAATGTTGGACTATATAGGCTATGTATCTTTTATCTGCCTTGAGTTTTGTTTTATCAGTTTGCGTATTTGTGCTCATGCTAGCCAATTTTAGACCTCCTTTAGAACACAGGAATTTCAAAACACAAGAATAGGAAAAATTAGAGTGTGCATGCACCTTGAATCCTATGGAATGAAAAACACAGTAAAAATCACAGAAATGGTTGTTTGGATAATGCATAGGAAAAACACAGAAATCAGATGTGAGAGATAGGCACAAAGAAAAATTTCCATAAATTTGGACCTCATGCTTAGAATCCTCCAAAATTCCTATGAAACAAGCCATTCTATAAGAATTTCATAGAAATCTATCATGTGTATTCTTTTGTTCCAAAGGACTCTTGTAGGAAAAAATCCTAAGGATTGAAATCCTACAAACTTCCTATAAAAATCCTACTATCTAAAGGAGGCCTTATTGATGATTGTATTTGGTTTTAACTTTTTTGGAACTCAAGTTCAGTGATAATCTTTCCATTATTTCTGTAGGAATCGAATCTGATTTCCGCTAAGGCCCTCTTTGAAATGCAGGATAGGAAAAACGTAGGAACAGAAAAAATGCAGGAATTGAGTTGGCATACTTTTTCATTTCTATGGGAAATAAAAACATAGAATTTTGGTTATGAAGCCCTTTGGTAGCACCGTAGGAACAAAAAGGAATTGTAGAACTCTTCATGACCACAATTTGAATTGAACAACTAGCCGTTGGACATCAACTCTTGCTAATCAGTCTGTTCGGTTGGAGGTTTTGCAGCCGGCAGAAGCAGCTACAATAGTGTTTGCAGTTATTTCGCCGCTGCCGCAACTACAATCTGCCGAACAGGTTGAATAATCATGACAAATAGAATAAGATGAATTCATTGTAGAAAACAATACTTACAACAAGCTGGATCGTCTTCTCTCGTATAACTTCGTATAAT
>LAPY01001695.1:61803-76692 GCA_000970635.1 Eragrostis tef
TATATTTTTTTTTATGGTTAATATATTCTGTTTATAAGACTGTATGGTGTTTTGATATGATTTAGTATCGGCAATTTACGTAGGCGCTTTGGGTAAAATTCATGGTTTTCTCATTAGCATGCTTTGTTTATTATGAATCTGTGAGCCAGTTGCTAGAAATTTGTTAGCATGTTAGATCAAAATTCATTGTGGGGGGCTGGACGCATTCTTTGCGGATGTCCAGAACAAATAATTTATTTCATAGGAGGGACATTATAGCTCATCTGAGCTTCTTTGTGTTGAAATGCCTTCCATGCTGAAAAAAGTTGTTTATGAACCTGTCCACTGAAACTATCATTGGCTCATGTTATGTCCATATGCTGAGACTGTAACTTCTTTGCCGAAAGGTGGAGCTCGGATCATTGGTGCCTCTTTTTTCCTTCACCAAGGATTCTGGTGCCTCATTTCACACGTTTAGGCAAGTTTCTTTATCTGCTTTAGTACTACTATGTAGGTTTTTGGAATTAATAATTACAGCGCTGACCCATTCCTTTCTCGTTCCTAGCAGGACGCTGAGTCTGATCTAGCCACTAGATTACGAACTCTGTGCTGATCTAGTAGCATTTCACAAAATTCATTTGTTTGGAAAGCTTGTTAATTGTTTGCAACAATGAAGGATCATCTTATGGTCAATGTTGATGACCTAAGCGTTGCTGAGCCTAATGTGGTCAAGAACATGTCATCTGAGGCAGCCATTGCACATCCACCGGCTTCATTTCATACCCTTTTGGCAGTAGGAGAAAACATGGATTCTGAAGAAGAACCGGCATAACAAATGTAGCAACAATATGATTCCATCATTTTGGCGTTACCTGATATATTCTTCTTCTTTAACACAAATTATTCTTTCATTGTACACATAGCAACAATTAATAAAAAATAGCTCGTGTTTGTAGCAGAAAGAGATTAATTAGTGATGTAAGTGAACACTCTGGTTGTGCCTACGTATTATTATGCGATGTTCATAAATGATTTTTGTGCTGCTAGACTGTCTGCGAGACGCGAGGTGCAAGATGGTCATTTTCCACAGCTAAATATAATGAAATAGCTTGAAACGAACTGAAAACATCACGGTGCCATTGATGTCATGTTAGCGAAGGGAACGAAACGAATGTCAAGAGAACGAAACCACGCTAAATGATCTGTCGTCATTCTGACCAATTAATGCAAAACTAAAATTATATATGTACCTTCGCTATACAAAAGATGGACTAATAAATCTTTAGTGTATGACACGATTTCTTAAAGCTATAGTTTTTTCCCCCAGAGTATATATATATATATTATTTTCATAATACTGCTCAAACAAATTGGTATAATAAGATAAGAATAAAAGAGAAGCTGGAAACAGAACGGCATGGTATTGCACAATCTCTGGTAAATGGGCCCTACTCATCCCTTTGTTCGTCGCTTTCAGCGGTATGCCGGGCCCACGCGCGGATAAAGGGCGACTTACTCGCTTCGTGGGTCCCGCGCGGCAGCCTCACGTACCGGCATATATTAGTGCCACCCACGCGGCGAGATCGAGGACGAGGCCGGAGCCGCACTTGGGTTCTACCTTTGGTAATGAAAATTTCCTCCTCCCGCATTTCCCCCAATTATTTTTTCGCGATTTTTGTCGATCGGTTTGTTCGTCGCGGCGTCGAATCATAGCGCCAGGATTTGGATTCGGAGAGGTCGGATAGGCCGCAGATTTTTCTTGGGCATCTAATTTGTCCGAAATGGTTCGAGCATTTCGTGGTAGAGGGTGGGATGGGGGAAGGTGCGTCGTTTTTGTGGATTAGGCGTGCTTCGGATCGATTTGCCTTTGGGATTGCACGATAATAGCCTTGCGTGGCCTCGGTCGGTATCCGTCGTGCTGCTTTGGATTTCCGTCTCGGGATTATCAGGGGATTCGACAGGTCTGTTTTGTTTGAAATTGACTCTGCTCGCTGGGAAACGGGACCAGGGAGGAATTCGGGCTTTTATTTTTGGTTTCATTTCAATATGCTGTAACCCATAACCTATTCGGTTTGGAAAGTTTTGGAGATTATTTCCTAGGAATGACGAATTGGGTGGAAATTTTATAGCATGATTTTATTTGTCCACCTGCTGCATTACTTCTATTGAGATTCAAGGAATTGAGGATATTTGGAGAGGCCAAACAACAGATTATGTTATGTAATTATACAGGAATAGCAGTTTTTTTTCTCTGCGTCTCTGTTTTGGTTCAAACCTGGAATTGCTATGTTTTCATATGTTGTTGTTAAGGGTTATCTTGCTTGAGTTACATGTGTATATTTTTTTTAATTTTATGGTTAATATATTCTGTTTATAAGGCTGTATGGTGTTGTGATATGATTTTGTATTGGCAATTTACGTAGGCACTTTGGGTAAAATTTGTGGTTTTATCATTAGGATGCTTTGTTTATTATGAATCTGTGAGCCTGTTGCTAGAAATTTGTTAGCATGTTAGATCAAAATTCATTTTGAGGGCCGGACGCATTGTTTGCGGATGTCCGTAACAAATCATTTACTACTTAGGAGGGACATTAATGCTTGTGGAGACTATCCATCGGGCAAGATAGCTAATCTGGGCTTCTTTGTATTTAAATGCCTTCCATGTTGAAAAAAAAAGTTGTTTATGAACTTGTCCACTGAAATTATCATTGGCTCATGTTATGTCCATATGCTGAGATTGTAACTTCTTTGCCGAAAGGTGGAGCTCGGATCATTGGTGCCTCTTTTTTCCTTCACCAAGGATTCTGGTGCCTCATTTCACACGTTTAGGCAAGTTTCTTTATCTGCTTTAGTACTACTATGTAGGTTTTTGGAATTAATAATTACAGCGCTGACCCATTCCTTTCTCGTTCCTAGCAGGACGCTGAGTCTGATCTAGCCACTAGATTACGAACTCTGTGCTGATCTAGTAGCATTTCACAAAATTCATTTATTTGGAAAGCTTGTTAATTGTTTGCAACAATGAAGGATCATCTTATGGTCAATGTTGATGACCTAAGCGTTGCTGAGCCTAATGTGGTCAAGAACATGTCATCTGAGGCAGCCATTGCACATCCACCGGCTTCATTTCATACCCTTTTGGCAGTAGGAGAAAACATGGATTCTGAAGAAGAACCACTTCTACAGATGGTCGAGTGTCGCATTTGCCAGGAGGAAGACAGTATAAAGAATCTAGAGAGTCCATGTGCTTGCACTGGCAGCCTAAAGGTTCGCATTACGAACTCAGCTTTCTGTTTTGTTTTCCCTTTGTGCTGCGACAATCAATTCAGAAGATCAATTGCCGTTCTACTTCATATCTAATTACCATTTTGAGGTTTCAAGTGATCGTGGTCACTTATGGCCTCTTACACAATGAAACACCCTGCTTTTGTAAGAACTCTACTTGGTTAATTGCTGACATATATTGTGCAAGGTGCTCTCAAGATTAATAAGATAGAAAAATGAAGACCCAAGTTTCTAATTAGTCAGTACCTTGATAGACTGACTTACATTTAAACTGCAGATTTTATTTGTTTGGACTATTCTTTGTGAACCAACCCCCAGCAATCGTATTTGCATTCACTCCTTTTCCTACATCTAGCTGAACAACCTTGAAGTTGATTCTTTCCATCATGCTTTCCTTTTTTGTTTGACAATGTTATATGGTTCGTGCACCCCAAAGCAAAAGTATTTTCTGTGAATGCTGTTCTAATGCATCTTTAGTGTGTGCTGTGCAGTATGCTCATCGGGCTTGTGTACAGCGATGGTGCAATGAGAAAGGAGATGTAACATGCGAAATCTGTCACGAGGTGAGTTTACATTCTGATCAAATATTTGTGATTCCATTTATCTGACAGTTATACTGAAATTATGTTGGGAAAAAAAATTCTGTTTGCAGCCTTACGAGCATGGGTACACTGCACCTCCCAGAGCTCATCCAGATGAAACTACCATTGATATAAGGTAGGGCATAGTTTCATTATTATTCAAAACTTGGGACAAGTGCATTAGTTTCAACTTATCAAGCTACTTGCTGATCCTTTAGAGCAAGGAATGATACTATATCATTCTTTATGTTTTTGAATAAATTCTCATATAATTGAAAGTCACCCCTCATTTCCTTGCGGTTTATAGTGGCGGCTGGACCATTACGGGTACTGCATTTGACTTGCGTGATCCTAGGATCCTTGCAGTGGCACAGAACCACATTATGGAAGCTGAGTATGATGATTATTCTGCCACGAATGCCAGCACCGCTGCGTTCTGTCGCTCTGCTGCTCTTGTTGTGAGTCCCCACATAACAGATGTATCTAGATTTATCCTTGCAAGTCCACAAAACCATATTATGCAACAACAGAGTTTGCTTCTTTGTTCATAACATCTGTTACCTTTTTGTCCAGTTAATGGCTCTCTTATTATTGAGACATGCACTGACTCTAACTGATGAAGATGACGACGATACCTCTGCTATGTTTTCTGTAAGTGAAATAACGCCCTTGAAACAGGATTCTAGTATCTTATCTTTAAATGCAGCCATTAGCACTTGGTACTGATATTTCACTTTTGACAGCTTTTTCTGTTGCGTGCTGCTGGTTTTCTGCTACCATTCTACATTATGGCTTGGGCAATTAGTATATTGCAGCGCCGTAGACAGAGGCAGGTCAGTATGCCGTTTCAAGTGTATTTCGACGCTTTTCTTTTCTTAAATTCTCAAAATATGAAACATCTTAATATCTTATAACTTCTCCATCACTGTACTCCTAAGATGTTGAAGTGGAGTACTTAGTAGATTATGGATCTTGTGGAGTTAGTTATGCCATAGCCGTGCTCCTGAGATATTGCGAGTAAGATCAGGAAGTTATGTCATTAGTCTGATATCTTATTTATTTTTTAGTAATTGATTTCCTACACATGTTGGAAACTTATGAGTTGGTGCATGCATCATGCATGACCTATGAAATGGAAATTCATAATTGAAATGGCTCTGACAAAATTCAATTTGTTCCAAAATTTTGCACTGCTTCTGTTAATTGTGCTTTTGTGCTATGCAGTATATCTCCCAATCGCTGCAGGGTTGCTTTTTAGGCTTTCTGTAATCGTTGACCTATGTGTTGAACTGTGGATATTATTATGTTCAGGAGGCAGCTGCCTTAGCTGCAACTGAGGTGGCATTCATCCTGCAGTCCGGGCAAGGGAGGGGAGTGCACTTCACCATTGCACCGGACTCTCCTGCCACACCTCAGCATGAACCGCAGCCGTAAAGGGTAGCTGTTGAGGTGCAAGTGTCTGGCGGCAACCGCGGCCGCGGGACCTCTGATTGCTCGTTTGCATGGATTTCGCGAGGGATCATGGTTGCTGTGTAGTGCAGAACCAGATAATTTGTATGCCAAGTTTATTGTCATATCATTGTATACTGAGTGTAAAGATGAACGGGAGTTACTCCCATTCGTGCTTTGGATTTCGCGACGCGTTTTGCGCGTCTGCCAGGGTAACGGGGTGTGTAAAACTAGTGCTTACAAAACTAGTGCTTACAAAAATGGTTCGTGCACCCCAAAGCAAAAAACTAGTGCTTACAAAAATGGCCATATCAGTATTTCTTTTACACGTGCTCGCTGACAAATCAGACGAGCGAGGAGGCCAAACGTTTCTTTTACTGATGGAGCTGCGGTAACCGGCCGGGGACACCGGTTTTGATGAAAAGTGGTCAAAACCGGTTGCATTTCGTCAAAGTTTTAAATGCGTTTGAAATTCGAAACCGAAAAATGGTGTACTGTCCGAACCAGAAGGGACTGGTTTTCCCGGTTACCGGTTTTGGAATCCCTGGCACTGGCGGCCTCGCACGCAAGGTGAGCTTGCAGCGATGAGCCGCCGATGAAGAGGTCGGGGACGAGCCACGGTCAGTCCCAAACTTGCGGCTGCGTGAGCCGAAATGATGTTGCTTCTCGGTGCCAGAATGGTTGCTGAATCCTATAAAAAAAAAGGGTTGCAGAACACAGAAGAATGAGCAAAGAAACAAGAGCCTTCACTGGAGCAATCCTATCCACCTGGTACAATATATGGAATGAGAGGAACCGGCGCTTGTTCGAAGGGAAAACTAAAACGGTGCTGCATGTAGCCTTGCAAGCCAAGGAGGAGATCAACATGTACTTCCGAGCCCATGGCAAACGTGATGCGCGGGAGCAGAACATGGGAGCGATCGAGTCGCCAGGATGGGCGCTTTGGTGCTTCAGTCGCCTATCAAGCTGACGTTGAGCCAGATCATCAGTGTCGCCACCAGCGTCTTTACTTGTTCCTCTGTTTTTCTAACCTTTACATTTTTTGGGCCTTTTTATTCATTTATCTCTAAACAACTATGCTTTCGCCAAGTTAGCTGCTGCGAACAAGGCAACACTGTAATACTCTGTTTTTAGCCTGCTTTCTTCTTAACGCGAGGACAGTGCACATCAAAAGAGGTTGCTTCCGTTCCAGAGCACATAGCACGAAGATACGATCAGCCCAATAAATTCCAATTAGCACTATTCAAGCCAGTACAAATTGGCCCAAAGGGACTCCAGGGCATGCCAACACTCTGTGCGACCCTAACCACATTTTCTAAACAGAAGGAATGCATGGCAATATAACAGGACGGAATGTGACATTCTCACATCTATATCTTTATACATGATAAATATAGGTCCAGAATGTATCCATGCAAAATAGGTATGGGGGCCATGCCATTTTACATGCTGTTTTGACTTTCATATTGCTTCTCTTTTCTAAAATATCCCAACAAAAGTCATATGGGTAAGTAACTGGACAACGCTACCCACCCAACAGTCAACACATCGCATCACAATTCACAACCAAAGCTCAGTCAAAATCTTGGGAGCACTCGAAGTCATCCCCTTCACGCGGCTGACCAAAAGAGCTGTACGCCAAATGGTCACCCTCCTTCATCTTGCCACTCTGAATCCTCTGCAAGTCCTTGTCATCATGCTGCACCCTTCCGGTCACTTCTAGGCACAGACCATTCTTGCCAAGTCTCTTGCTCTGTCTTGCCCTGTCGGTTTTTGGTTTCACTGGACCTGTTTCAACGAACACCGGTTGCTCTCTGATTGTTGGGTTTGGCTGTATGCGGTGGCTCTGATCTTCAGATGGTCTCAAGATTGGGTGCTCAGATTCCAGCTCAGTGGCTCCATCCTTGTTCAGAATCACCTGCAGAAAACACTTGCCAAATTATGCATGTGTCCATATGATTTTCCAGAAGCTTCCAGGTGATAATTCCACCAGGCTTACACAACTTTGTATCTTCTATCCAACAGGAATGACAAGTAGTTACCTTACGGCCCACCAAATCAAATGTAACGACCACTTTCCCCTTTTGTTTTTCAGCTGCTTCCTGAGCTTCCTCTTGCTGCTTCTTTATGTTTGATTTTTCCTGTAGTGCCAAAAAAGGTAACTCAGTTAACATCAACATAACTGAACTAGAACAATTTGTCAATATCACAAAATAGCTGTGAAGTAAATCCCTGCCCTATTCATGTAGTTGAATGTTTTTGCAGACATGATTTTTAAGACAATAATAGTGAAACCATAGCAGAAACAGAATCGGTTCTAAATAAATCATCAAAATTGTCTAAACAAGAACACTTTGCCACAAATCTTACAGTTATCAAGTAACTCGTGTCAGGATTAAGGTTTAACACAACCATAGTGAAGAGAAGATCAATGAAAGGAACCTAATATCAGGATCAAAATTGCGAGTTTAAGTAACGAATTGCGCCTTAAAAACCTAATGTAATTTATACCTTTGAAGAGAGCCAACTGTTTCCTTCCATTTCATAATAATCGCTTTGGTCATCATAAACTTTAGTCCTTGCAGCAGAGTTTCTGTCATAGTCAACAAGCCTCTTTGCATATGCTTCAGCTGCAGCTTCTGATTCTGAAAGAGGTATCCCAACATCACTTAAACCAGCATATGTACTACCTTCCTTCAAGACCAGTGCACCACAGAAACTACAGGGTCCCTCGCCCTCTTGTTCACACACAATCTTGCCACATGACAAGCAGTTGCTAACAAGGTTGTGCTGCCGTGCTTGGCATGAACAAGGTTTGCCCTGCTTGAAGACAATAGAACCCTTCGCCGCCTCAGCGAGGGAGATAGCCTTTACTCCTTTCTTTTTTGAACCTCTCTTGGAGGCAAGTCGGGATTCATCGGTTTCTGATTGACCCTTGGAACTCTGACTAGAAGAAGACGCTGTATCTTTTTGTTTGCGTGTTTGTTTCTTTGTTTGGGTGGTTGAAGCATCAGCAGATGGCTTCATATAAGGCTGAGGGTTAGGAGCTTGCGACCTTCCACTTCCATTTGAGGGATCAATGTAACCCCTCCTCCGTAAGTACTCCTGAATAAGGTCCTGAGCAGCTTCTTCTCCAATGATATTCTGCAGAATTAAAAAGGGAATGTCACAATCTATGTTTGTATCAACCAACTAATAGTAACAGCAGATTCCAAATGTTTTTGTACATGATATAGATCTCATAACAGGTGGTGTCACTAAGAAAGAAACAGTACGGAACATATACACCAAAACAAGATGAACTAATGGAACCAAAGACTTTTCGTAGTGCAAGGTGATCAGTTGGAAGACGTAGTTTCAATCAAAAATAAAAATATAAGTGAAGAACACTCTGGTTCAATTACCATGTCCACATGGGTATTTGGCTTAGCTCACTACTTCAACTTTGTGAAGCAGCACAGGAGGAGATATGAATATATGTAAAGTTGCTAAGTCAAACCTATAGTTGAAACTTACACGGTGACAAGTTCAATACACACTGCAGCCAATGTAGAAACCTTGACCAGGAGAACAATACATATGCATCATTCAGGCACGTGATTTTGCACCGATAAAAGAGAGCAATATAAACAGCAGTAGAATTGTAATCTGCCATCCTGTTGTGCCCTAAGGAAATCATATGGTTTAACTTATAGAGATTCGGCACATCCAATGAACGAGTTCACATCAATGAGCATAACCGAAATTAACATCTCATAAGGGCCTGGACACTAATATTTGTATAACTGACAGCCCTGAAGCATTAAGCTGACGCTCAACTGTGGTTATGATACTGAATCAGGTTGAAAAATAAATGACAGTGGGCGTTCCCCTACTGTTTCCCGGTTAGGTTATCCCCTAAAACACAACATTCAGGACGATACAATTCATTGAAGCACTAAATTTTCTAGTCCTCAGAGGCAACAACTCCAGAAAAAGGTAAGACGCTTCAATCACTCATCATACTCGCCTTGCAACAGAACCCACAAAAAACCCAGACCAAACAAGACAGAAATTTGGTAGCGACAGTGTAGCAAATTTCCTAACAACAGTCACAAGCATGTCAGAAATCACATTATAACAAAGATTAACAACTTTTGGCCGACCTCAAATCGTACACAAACCCTAACTAGAGACGACCACGCAAAGGCGATCAGATCAGGTCACCGCCCCAAGCACGCGCACAAAGCAAGCACTGATCAGAATCTAAAGCGTCGCACCAGAGGATCCGTCACTCCACTCATTGTTTCAAAGTTCAGGCAGTGGCTCACAAACCGTGAGGTAGTCGGCGGCGTCGGGGGGAGGTGCGAGCTCGCAGAAGGAGACGAGGCCCGAGATGAGGTCGGTGTCGAGCTCAAGCGCGCCCTCCTTCCGCTCCCGAAGCTCCCGTAGGGCGCCCGTCAGCCACTCGCCGGACGTGCTCGCCGACGTTGCCATCGCTGTTGCCTGCTGCTCCGCCGCCAAAGCCTTCGAATCGCAAGGAGGAAGGAAGGGTGATAACTTTTTAGTTTGCCCCCCAGCCTATGAAACATTTCACTAACTATCCTTTAGTTATATTTTGTTTACCTTCCGTTAGAGATTTTATAATTGCAAGAAAAGCGCCCACGCCTTATCCCCGTGAGACTTGATCGTCGGTCAGCACTGTGCGGTGCGGAGGGAGAAAGAAGCTCGCTCCCTCCGATGGCTTCGTCGACGTCGTCGCCGGTCTCTCTTGTCCTCCTCCAGCCGCTCCCGTGCAGACCCACCTCACTCTCGAGCCATCGGAGGAAACTCCCCTCTCCAAGAACTGGTTGCGTAGCTGCTAAAGGAGCTGAGCAGCGGTTGCTGCTGCCGCCAGTGACCAACCGGCGTAGGAGGGACGAAGGCTTCGCGTGCTTCTCCTACAATTCTCAGAACAAGTTCCCCCCGCCTTTCGACAAGGTGATTCGCTGTCGTTTTGTTCCTTGTAAATTTCCTGAAAGCAAGTGTAGAGATGCACACTGTTAAGTGCAGATTCCAGCTTCTTGAAATTTCTAAGACAAATATTTTAGTCTATAATTCGTCCGGATAAAAGGTTGGGAATCCAGTAGTAGAATGTGTAGTTGGCTATTCCTGCTTTTATGCGACTGTTTCGTAGTGACTAATGAGGAGCTTGTGACATTATCTGGACCTAAACAGAGTTCGGAGGAGTGGCCGATCCTTCGCCGGTGGGATGTCCCATGGGAGTGGCAAACCGTTGTGCTCACTATGATAGGTTGCGGAGTAAGGTAAGCCATAACCTTTGTACCGGATAAACCATGGTTCCATTTTATCTGAAAATGTTAAGTGAATTCAGTTAAAGTCCGTGTTATTTATTCTGAATGTTTAATTGTACTAAATCTAAATATGGAAGAAAACATTCTGAGTGTTCTTTAGACAGCTTTGTTCTGACAGGATTGGTTGAGCAATCAGTTTTGCAATACGCGGGGTTTAAAGCTGTGGAGGCAACAATAGATGAGAAGGCAGAGATACTCTTTCTCGGGCAACTGTATGATACGACCTCCTATTCCCATGTGCACAAGACATTCCAATTCAGTTGCTGATTATCTTCCACCAATATATGAATAAACACCGTCAGTTTCCAAAAGATTTAAATTTTCTTTTTTGTACTGTCTTGTGCAGTAGCGTGACCCTAGTCGTGCTTGGCGTTATATTTGGCATCACCAACACCTTTCGGCCATTCCCAGATGATTTATTTCGTTACGGTCAGGACTCAATCATGTTACCATGGTCACTCTAATTCGTAGGGCGCCCGTCAGCCACTCGCCGGACGTGCTCGCCGACGTTGCCATCGCTGTTGCCTGCTGCTCCGCCGCCAAAGCCTTCGAATCGCAAGGAGGAAGGAAGGGTGATAACTTTTTAGTTTGCCCCCCAGCCTATGAAACATTTCACTAACTATCCTTTAGTTATATTTTGTTTACCTTCCGTTAGAGATTTTATAATTGCAAGAAAAGCGCCCACGCCTTATCCCCGTGAGACTTGATCGTCGGTCAGCACTGTGCGGTGCGGAGGGAGAAAGAAGCTCGCTCCCTCCGATGGCTTCGTCGACGTCGTCGCCGGTCTCTCTTGTCCTCCTCCAGCCGCTCCCGTGCAGACCCACCTCACTCTCGAGCCATCGGAGGAAACTCCCCTCTCCAAGAACTGGTTGCGTAGCTGCTAAAGGAGCTGAGCAGCGGTTGCTGCTGCCGCCAGTGACCAACCGGCGTAGGAGGGACGAAGGCTTCGCGTGCTTCTCCTACAATTCTCAGAACAAGTTCCCCCCGCCTTTCGACAAGGTGATTCGCTGTCGTTTTGTTCCTTGTAAATTTCCTGAAAGCAAGTGTAGAGATGCACACTGTTAAGTGCAGATTCCAGCTTCTTGAAATTTCTAAGACAAATATTTTAGTCTATAATTCGTCCGGATAAAAGGTTGGGAATCCAGTAGTAGAATGTGTAGTTGGCTATTCCTGCTTTTATGCGACTGTTTCGTAGTGACTAATGAGGAGCTTGTGACATTATCTGGACCTAAACAGAGTTCGGAGGAGTGGCCGATCCTTCGCCGGTGGGATGTCCCATGGGAGTGGCAAACCGTTGTGCTCACTATGATAGGCTGCGGAGTAAGGTAAGCCATATTTTATCTGATAATGTAACGTGAATTCAGTTAAACTCCGTGTTATTTATTCTGAGTGTTTAATTGTGCTAAATCGAAGAAAACATTCTGAGTGTTCTTTAGACAGCTTTGTTCTGACAGGATTGGTTGAGCAATCAGTTTTGCAATACGCGGGGTTTAAAGCTGTGGAGGCAACAATAGATGAGAAGGCAGAGATACTCTTTCTCGGGCAACTGTATGATACGACCTCCTATTCCCATGTGCACAAGACATTCCAATTCAGTTGCTGATTATCTTCCACCAATATATGAATAAACACCGTCAGTTTCCAAAAGATTTAAATTTTCTTTTTTGTACTGTCTTGTGCAGTAGCGTGACCCTAGTCGTGCTTGGCGTTATATTTGGCATCACCAACACCTTTCGGCCATTCCCAGATGATTTATTTCGTTACGGTCAGGACTCAATCATGTTACCATGGTCTAATTCGTTATCATTCACTTAGAAAGATTTTTTTATGAAAGCTATTTTGCCAAATATTGTTTTGTGGGATATTTTGATGTGGACCGGAATTGCCTTGTAAATTGTAATTAAGCATCTAGCTTATCCTTATTTTCATGGTTTCTGCTTCTCAGAGTTAATTCGACATGAGTAATTTGTTTTATAACTTAATGATCAAAATAAAAAAAAGTGTTTATCCAAGTATACTGTCTACCTTTCAGATATTAAAGAACCGTTCAAGCTGCGGAACGGATGGCTTTTGTGGGCTGGAGTTGGCCTCTTTGGAGCAATAGCTTCTATTGCTGCAGCTGGAGCTGCTATGACCTATTTGAATGGTGACACTCCACAGAGAGAGGTAAGACAAGTAAATGCTTTTGCAAATAGCAGACTAGAGCTTTCCTGAGCACTGCCATACATTAGTTGCTATTCATCGCACTTTCTTTGAATTTGACACCTTAGCCTCATTCTATGCTGTACTTTAGTACTTTGTTATTCAAATTGTTCATACTAAAAGGAAATATGCTTTGAATCATGCATTTTTTTTACCTGAATTTAGGACTGCATAGCGCATTTCTTGCAACTAAAATTGTGCTGACAAAGTGTTGTCTTTTCATCAACTCAGACTGATTCTCTAATCCTTTTGTTGCCGCTGATTGGCTCATCCACTACGAGGTAGATCTATCTTGTTCTTTTGTTTTCACTGGTTCCTGGCTATAACTAGGCTACCAGAACTTGATCTTGTTTTCAACTTTCTTATGCGTTGCTAGCACTGCCTTTTTGGTGGGAATTACTGGAGTTCTAGCACCACTTCTGGAGGAAACTGTGTTTCGAGGATTTCTAATGGTGTCCTTGACTAAGTGGTAAATTCAATATACTATTTAATCTTATTTTCGTCCTAGCAACTTTTTCATTTAGCAGGTTGGCCCAATTGCGACTGGCAATTTTTTATGTAGGTTTATGCATGGTTTTCTCTTTGGCACAGGTTTCCTACTCCAGTTTGTGTACTTGTCAGTGCTGCTGTATTTGCCCTAGCTCATCTCACTCCTGGACAATTTCCACAGCTGTTCATACTTGGTAATTATCTGTGGTCATAAAAATAGATAATTGTATGAATCTCCCTTTATTTTTTGTCTTCAGAGCACCACCATACAAGTTGTGGAAACTTGGCCATGTCTATTGTGTACCACTCATCAGCATCTTTCATGGAGTAACCGTGTCAACTACTATTTTCAGTAACCTTTGCTTATTGTCATGCAGGTGTCGCGTTGGGGTTTTCATATGCTCAAACTCGCAATCTTCTAACTCCTATCACAATACACGCGTTTTGGAACTCAGGAGTGATCCTACTGCTAACCTTTCTTCAGGTACGTGTTGTTTCTTCCGGCACCCGATATGTGTGCTAATTTCTGTTACCTACCTATGTATTTGGTTCTTTTGAGTTCTGTGCTCTACCCGACTGAATAGTGTTCTTCTTTTTCATTGCATCAGCTGCAAGGATACGATATCAAGGAGCTCTTGGGGGCATCGTGAAGGCTCCAACGGATAAGTTTATGCCTTGATAAATAGCTTCAGGCAGCACAACCATCTAAAAGGAGTTACTGGTCTTCATAGTCTTATGTATTTGGTGCATCCAAGTAGGCATGTTTATGGACCTACAAATGCTTTGTTTTCAATTCCATTCCGATGCTAACGGTATGTGAAACTGACACACCTTCCCTTCACCACCAAATCATTCAAATCAACCGTTCCTCCAAGAAGTGCGTATTTAGACTGGTTTCCATAAGCTGCACAAAAAGCGTAAGTACTTTTTTTTTTGCGAGGAAAGTAAGTACTTAATTAAAGTGGCAATCGTTATGACGGGCTGTCTTTTGATATGAAAATTGTTATGATGGAGAGTGGCTATCAGTATCGAGAATCAAATGTGGTAAACTCCTTGTTCTCGATCTCTCCTAGCAACTTTCGTTTTTCTCTAAGAAGAGGTCAAAATGATCTGATCACCATGAAACGACAAATGACCGGATGTGCAATTGCGCCTGCCTCATGCATTTTCTTAATTTTGGATGCGGACCATCTTATGTATCCTTTCCGTCGAACCCGACTGACTGTCTATGGCGGAGCAACCAAGAACAGCAATGGCAACCACTCTTCGGCCGCGAAAGGCGTCTGCCCTGGCCATGCTGCTGCTATCGCTTCTGGCGCCGGCGTCGTCAGCGCAGCAACAGCAACAGCAGCCACCTCCGCCGGCACTGCGGCCGGACAACTGCCGCGACAGGTGCGGCAACACCACCGTCCCGTACCCGTTCGGCATCGGCGCCGGCTGCTACCGCGACGGCCTGGAGGTGGTGTGCGACGAGACCCGCTCATCTCCGCTCCTCAGGATCGCCTCGCTGTACCTCGAGATCGACGGCCTGTCCGTGGCCACCCGCGAGGCCCGGCGCCACCCCCACGCGT
>LAPY01001695.1:79720-94536 GCA_000970635.1 Eragrostis tef
ACAGCCGGTGTGTCGACTCCACCAACGGCCCCGGCTACCGGTGCGAATGCTTCGACGGGTATGAGGGCAACCCCTACCTCGAAGGTGGATGCACAGGTAGGTACAAAATGCATTCTTATCTTAGAGTAAATTTCATACAATAACTACAAATTGAAACTTAGTTTATGATAGTTTTGTCATAATAATTGTAGTTTTGTGAAATCTATTCCATTCTTTAAGGCAGTGCGAGTGTTCAGATTCGACTTTTTGTTTCTTATGCTCGTCTGATTAAATGTTTATACTATGGAAGACATCGACGAGTGCAACCCCAACTACAAACTGCCTTGCTACGGAATCTGCACCAATACGCCTGGAAGCTACATTTGCGAATGCCCGCCGGGAACCAATGGAAATGCCTCTATGCCGAACGGCTGCCGGGCCAAGGATAAGTTCACGCCGGCCCTCAAAGTGGTTGCAGGTACACAAAATCATCATCATGATGCGAACATTGTATTAACGATTTTTTCTGTACTGCAAACTGAAATGTGCAATTAACGTTCAGGAGTGAGTGCCGGAGTGTCCTTGCCAGCCTTCATGTGCTTCTGGATCTACCTGGGGCTCCAGAAAAGGAAGCTCATCAAAACAAAGCAGAGGTTCTTCGAAGAAAACGGAGGCGTCCTTCTGCAGCAGCAGATGCGTTCGTACGGTGGCGGAGCAACTGGGTTCAAGTTGTTCTCCGAGGAAGAGATCAAGAAGGCCACGGACAACTTCGCCGCCGATCATCCACGGCGACGTCAAGACGTCCAACATCCTGCTCGACACCACAACCTCACCGCGAAGGTCTCGGACTTCGGAGCGTCGAAGCTCGCGCCGACCGACGAGTTCGAGATCGCAACGTTCGTCCAGGGCACCTGCGGGTACCTGGACCCCGAGTACCTCATGACGTGCCAGCTGACTGACAAGAGTGACGTGTACAGCTTCGGCGTCGTGCTGCTGGAGCTCCTCACCAGGAAGAAGGCGCTCTACTTCGAGGGGCCTGAGGAAGACCGGAGCCTCGTGTCATGCTTCATAACGGCGGCGAAGGCTGGCCGGCACAGGGAGCTCCTTGACGCTCAGGCGAGGAACGAGGTGAGAGGCGAGGTTCTGGACGAGATCGCTCACCTTGTCCTGCAGTGCGTGAGCATGACCGGCGAGGAACGGCCGACGATGAAGGCGGTTGCGGAGAGGCTGGAGATGCTGAGGAGGTACCAACAACACTCGTGGGTTCAAGCTGACGACGACGATCTGGAGAGGCAGGAATTACTCGGCATTGAACAACACAATAGTCTTCCTTACAAGAAGTTTGATAGCGATTAACAAGGCGCCCTTGATCTTGAAAAAAAAGAGCTATAGGTTAGCACTGTGTAGTTTTGACTTCAAGATCATAATGATGTGCCATTTTTTTAGTAAATCCTTCGGTATGGATTCTCTCTGAGCGTAACGTACGACCCTTGACTATCATTATATATTTTTTGAAAATATATTGATAGATGGTTTGTTCTAGATATTTTGAGTCTTGTGCTACACTACGGTAGAGAATTAATGATCCTAGCGAGTCGGTAAACATAGACTACTAGTGATGGACTATGAGTCTATACAAGTTAATGACAAATCATCGGTCGATGATCCTTCTATTTACCAAGTGACTATGGGTTGGTAAAAGTCTCGATGAATAGTGTTAGAGGGTAAATATATCAATTTACGTCAGGAGAAAAAAGAAATGAAGCAAACTAAGTTCTAACAAGCCGTCCTAATACGATTAGCAAATGCCAAGCCGTGCAATGGGCCGACCCCTCCCCCCGCCACCCATGGGCTAGCACGGCACGACCCATGTAATAAACGTGGCATGCCGGCCCGATGGCAGGTGGGTCGGGCCGCCTACTTGACCATCTATACTTCCAGACCAACGTCAACCATTTCGGCTCCACCGACAAGCTGTCCCTCGCGCCAGCGAAGCCTGAATCTACCATGAAGTTGTGCACGTGCGTGCGCTTCAATTCAAAGTCGAAATACGACGCCTATCGGAATAAACGACCTGATCATTTCCCACGGGCACTCGGGCCCCAACCTCAGCCTTTTCGTCGACGCCTCCAAAAACATTGTCAGCGGCTGAATATTTGGCTGAAGAACTCCATTCCTAAGCAGCAAGGTTTACCTTATCGACACTACCGTTCCAACCGAGCCGGACCTAAACCGATCAAAACCGATGAAAACCGGACAAAATTCATCAAATTTTCAAATTTATTTTAAATTTAAACTCAAAAACCGGTAAACCGATGAAACCGAACAGAACCGGTTAGTCCGGTTACCGCGATAACCGAGCGGTTACCGACGGTTTTGCGAACCAGTTAACCTGTCGGGGGTGCAGCCAGATCAAAATCCCTGCAACATGAACCATCGTTCCAACTCGAGCCGCCTGGGCTTCTTCTATCATGCCTCGGTCTGTTCCGATACGAGTTCCTTTTTTTTTGTTTTTTTAGAAGCGGAAATCTATTGATATTTCAGTCTCTTGCATCAAAATGATACATATAGCTATCATTATTATTACAAAGAAAAATCTCTATTTCTAATAGCATACAGGCTTAGGAAAAAGAGAGCAAACACAAATCTAAACTAATAAGAGACGAATAGCCTACATATTGTTGGCTTACTTAAATCTTACGCACCCAACCTCATACCCACCCTTGATCTACATCTTGATCACCCCTCGCGGCTGCTTCCACCTTCGGATTTTAAACAAAGTGGAGCCATTACATAGGTGTTACAGCTCTGGTTACACGTTATAATGACAAAAGGTTACGTTTTAGAGTCGAGTTAAATGTTTTTCTCGCCTGTCGTCTCGTACCCAACCGCATCACCCCCTGCGACCCAAGGCACAGATATCTCGCTTTCCTATTGCGCAGCTTCCCTTTCCTTTCGTGAGGGGCACAAAAATTCTCTTTCCTTTCTTTCCCTTTCCTTCTCTTTCCTAATGCGCAAATTCTTTATCCTGGGAAAGGTAGCTACCGCCATGTAATTTGATTCGTTTCCTCCCTGGCGGCGATGGAGCTTCGCGGTCCTCGGAGCCTCGACGAACTTCGTGCGAGGCTCGCTTTCTCTCTGGTTTCGTCTCAATCCCTGGCGGCGATCCAACTTCGCGGTCCTCGGCGCAACGACGATCGGCGTGACACAATCAGACGATCGGCGTGTCGGTGATCGGAACCCCTGCCTGCTTCCGAGTTCAGTTTCCTCTTCATCGAGCATACATACTGGATGCCGGGACAGCTCCTCGACATGGACGCCTGGCACCTGGTCGCCGCCAACCTCCTCGCTGCCCCGGCATAGCGTGCAGTGCCATCCTCAATCGAGCCATCCCGGATCTGCTCCATTTGTACGCGGCAGCAAATGATCTTGCTTTGCTGCGCTTGTGGACTAGGTACGCATACGCCCCCTCCTATTCTACTGCTCCCATCGATTTGATTTCGTTTTCATGCTGGGGATTGAAGATTGAGCAATCGGGTTCATGTGCGGTTGATATGGGGTCGTCCGTGGAGGCCGACCTCAAGAATATCACGCCTGCAAATCAGTGTTATTGCCACCAAATCAAGTGAGTTCCTAATACCATCCTGCTAGAATGTCATTAGTTTTGCATTGCTTTCGCATTGCTTGGTTCCTCCTATGAATGTTCTCATGCATGTTTCATCCTCGGAGCAGGGCCAGGGTAAGCTACTGCAATCAGTGTCGGCGATTCTGCCGTTCACCGAGAGGGACGCTAGCACAACCTTGCCATTCGTTTGTACAAATGGTGTATACCTACATTTTTTTTCTGCTTACGAAAAACCTTGCCATTCGTTTGTACAAATGGCTCCACACGTCATGTGGAACTGAATGTGAATATTACAATGTTAGTTTAATTTTTGTGGTATTATCCACATGAATGTAACTAGCTCAAGATTGCCTATTGTTGCCTTTCTCTGTCTTTGCTTGGAGTTTGCGCCTGTGCTCGTGGTCAGTTCTAGGTGTTTTCAGATATACCTCTTTCCTTAACGAGTTTACAATCATCTTACCAGTTTAATGTGGATTTCCTGATTTGGGCCTACCTCCAATGCGACACATGCTTTCCTGTGATCACTAACCTCTATTTATTTTGAGCACTAGGAGTTGAAGAAGCTTGAGAAAAGAATGGTTGACTGATAACCTTTTGCTGCTTTAGAGGATGTGCCAAAGGAAGACAATGAAAGAGATTTGGTTGAATCAGTTTATTGGTAGGGCAGTCCTCTCTGTTTTGATCTGGTGATAATATTATACGGTGAATCAACAAAACTTGCTGGAATGAACATCAAACTGAATAAGCAATGCTCTAATCGTACAAATAATTTAACGTACTATAGGTGAGACATATCATAGATATGTATACTGTGTATACATCACATTATAATGTTGTATATATGTACTATGTATTCTTCCCAAATTTTGATTGGAAGAATAGTCAAGATGCTTATTACATTTTACATATCATAGAAATCTGTTTTTGGTCTTCAGTTAAGATATTTTTTCCACTTAGACTATGTTATCAGCTGCATTGTAAATTTTATTTTGAGCTTTATAGAAATGTACGTTCCTACTCCTACATGATTTTTCATGTAGAGCCACACATATTTAATGGACCTGTCGAGTGGTGCAATTCTGTAGACACGTGCGTATCGCACGTGCATTGGTACTAGATCTTGTATTTCTTGCATTGGTACTAAAATGACCAAGATGTATGTTTAGCTGATATTTTTTCTAGAATTAGAACTAGATCTGTATTTTTTTCCCAAGATTACAAAAAGGGCAAAACAGTCTCCTTGACCGCCGGATTGCCTTGGACGCTTTCATTACCTGTGAAAACCAAAAAATGGTCTTTAATCGTTCGTTTTACCTGCCAAAGAAGCATATTCACAATATCTATGTTACATTCAAATATGGGCTTAGTTCTGGTGTTATCAGATTTCAGTTCTTTGGTTTGCTTCTGTAATTTTCCATTTCATTATTGATGATGTTCAGTTTAACAAAATTTCAATGTGATGATGACATGTGTTGTTGCAACAGGATGGAGGGGTGTCAAGGAGGCATGACAGGCTTGCCATGCTTACTTGACTGACAGTTGGGAGCCTTGTAAGTGGTGATATGAAATCAGTTTTAATAATCTCACCCAGGGATTTCAGAAGAAGAAAAGCATCAAGGCAAGTACAAATTTCGCCATTTATGAGGTTCAGTTCTAAAACTCAATGCTTTCTTCAGATTCCTCACTGTACCTCACTATGTTTCTATACCTGTAGCCTAAGATATTTCTATTATTGAATTAATAAAATATTGCTGTTGAACTATTGCTATTTTTAAGGCAAGTACAAATGCTAGCTCTCTTCTTTAATTATTCTATCTATTTATTTGACTGTCCCTATTGTTCCACTAATATCAAAATTTGAACCATAAGTTAGATGTATCTATCTTTCACTGTGGCATTTGTTGCTAGAAACGAGTTAAATTTTTTTTTTGCGCTGGTCACAAGGTGGTGGCCGATGGGGCCATTTGATGTCTTCTTACAAATGAATGTATGCTACATTCAGAAAACTATTTTAACTACAGGGTGCTTCATTGATATTATGCCGTAATATGAGTGAACGTATGGACTGATTCTTTTTTTTTGTTTCCTCCAGGGTGCCCGTATGGACTGTTTCTTAGATGGATATGGTGTTGCCTCACCGCGCCTTATGCACACCTAGGAGATTAGAAAGGTGTGAGTCACCACGGCTCACCTTATCACCATAAAAATATAGGTGTCTTTACATCATTGTCTTGCCTGCTTCCTGCTTATCCCATTGCATGAATGTATGATGCTGTTTGGGTGAATGATGCAATGATATGCTGTCATTTTCATGAGTGTATGTTGTGGTGTATGTAGCCTATGTGATTATTGTAGCCACCGTGAGATTGCAGGTTTGGTAGTCAACTTATGTGCTTTTCCCAAAATACTTGAATTTATATGTTTAGATTTGTCAATTTGGACAGCCAAAGACGGGCTGCATGCATTTATATGTGAAATTTCAGCTCCATAATTTCATTTCCAGGTAGGATAAACTGCATATTTTATTCATGGACAAGCAGATTTTATTCCCCTTCAGCGTCCCAGAGATTCCCGGAATCCACACAAAAATATTAGTGCAAATAAAAGAGGTTTGGACTGATACCTTTTATATAATGTTTTTGAGCAGTGTGGTCTGATACATTTTGTATAATCCTAGAAATCCTTTCGTATAATATTTTGGATCGAAACCTTTTATACTCAGTAGTCAAAGTCAGGATGAAATGAATTACTCTTCTTATTTTAGGACCGCCTATGCTTCTGGGCTTTATTGCAAAATGTATCCTTTTGGGCTGCAAAAGGCTAATATATACTGCTTCATGACGAACATCATGAATTTGTACTGTTGATTCAAGTTGGAACAATGTAAAAACTTTTAGAATTGTTTGGTACTATCATGCAAACACAGACTAGCTGTAGTCATTAGTTGATAGCATATTTTGTGCTCCTTTAATTAATCATGCATGTTAACAATTTTTGTCCTGGTGCAGAAAAGTCGTAAAAATTGCTTGAAGTGAGTAGCATGTGGTCATATTTTCTGAAAGCTTATAGTGAGTAGCATGAGTTATGCTCCAGAAATGTTTGACAGAATCACGTTTTTTTAGTAACGCGGTCATATTTGCTGAAAGCTTATCGTGAGTAGCATCAGAATGCAGCCGAGGCTGGACAAGGAATTTCAGATTTAAATTTTGTAGATTTAAATTGCTTGAGTGTGCCTTGACGTCCTGTGCCTATGTGTTTCATAGGAATGTAACTATATCATTTTCTTGAACGTCTTGTAAAGGCAGCCAAATAGTGGTCCAAGGTTATAGGTTGATGAAGACTCTGGATGCCCGTAGGCCATTTAGGAAAACATGCATTTATTGCTTATTTATTTTGTGATTATTCCATTGCATTTCAAGTCATGCTTGAATAATTAGATGAGATTTGTTGTTCAATATCAATTCTCTTAATAATTCCAACGTACTTTTAGTTCTTAGTAATATCAATGTACTCTTAACTTTTTGTGAGTGTTTTAACAGATGTGTCCCCAACATATTTTTCTATCAATTAAAAAAATAAATTAAGAGCAACATTTTAAATATTTTGTCTAGCTTTTTAAACATGTGCGTGTCGCACATGCATTTTTACTAGTATGTAGTAAAGAAGAGATGATATGACTCTGTAACCCACATCTGCGCGTACGTACGTACATTTGTGCGTGAGCACAGCATTCCAGTACGTACGTATATGTCCTTTATGGCAGCCAACCAGTCACGGATTGTCTTATTTATTTTGTGATTATTCCTTTGCATTTCAAGTCATGCTTGAATATCCAGAACAATGTTCTGGACATGAGATGTTTATGATTATGCAAACTGCTTCAATTTTTTAGTGCATTTAAAATAATTGATATGGTTACTTTAGCACTCTCCAAAGTTTATCGTTCAACTGACCCATATTTTGCGATAACTGATCACTAATTTGTAGTGTTAATTTTATTTCTTGAGCACTCGTGAGGTTGTTGTTCTCATGTAAAACCTTGCTGCAATAATGCTGCAATTGCAAAAATCATTATGATGCAAGTAGTTATCAAATCTCTTGTTTTCATGACAGACACGATGAAGGGAAGATGGACCCGAACCATGACAAGCCGGGCAGGGATGATAAAATTCCAAGTAGGTTCTGAACATTTTAAATCCTCTGACCTTCTGCCACGATAGGCTACGATAGACTGATGGCCTGAAATACTTGTTGGGCAATGTGTCATTTTGTTGGACTGTTGCTATTGTAAGCTTAAATGAAATATTCCTATTACTTCTCACGTCTATAGATATGGATCTGTCTTTTTCTCAAATTGTTCTGATGCCCATCTCTTTTATGATAATGCCCACCTTTCTGCCGGGGGTCTTATACTCTATCACAGAAATGAGTCAATAACTTCTCTGTCTACTATTTGAATGAAACTTTGCTCTGCTTCAGATCTAAAGAGAGATCATGTGTGATACACTAGATATTAAAAATACTTCATGATTTCTGTTAGGTTCACGGCCATCCTATTCTTAATTTATATGAGACTGAAAGTGTTTAAGGTTTGTGAAGCCTGGTAAATTATTAGTTCCTTAAGGAATGGTGCAATAAAGGTGCATTATTTGAGCGTTGCTTTTTGATATACCTAATGGAGTTCCATTAGGTATATGCAGGAGCAAAAGGATGGATGTATATACACGGAACCATATGGATTGCTAGACACCTTACAGGACAATTCAGGTGTCCTCCAGTCGATGCACCTTCTCTAACCTCTTGATGCACCTCTGTAACATTTTTCTATTAATTAGATTGTTCTACATCTTTCTTCGTGATTCAAGTGATAAAGACTCATCAATATTTGTGTCTGATGAGTGATTGTGTTATTCCTGTTAATTTAAAATACTCAGAATTGTATATCTATTCAAATTCACCAATTGGTATTGTATTAAAATTATTATTAGATGAGATTAATAATTCCAATATACTTTTAATTCTTAGTAATATCAATGGCCTCTTAACTTTTTGTGAGTGTTTTAACAAATGTGTCCCCATATTTTTCTATCAATTTAAAAATAATTTAAGAGCAACATTGTAAATATTTTGTCCAGCCTTTTAAACATGTGCGTGTCGCACATGCATTGTTACTATAATAAAAAAGAAACATATCTCCTGCAGCTGAAGCAACCACCAAACAGTCCTGTGGCCACCATTGCAACAAAAGAAGCTCAAGGTCTCGCCTAATGCTCAATTGCATCATAATTGATTGCCATCATCTCTTTGCTGCTCCCTTAGTGGAGGAGGCTTGAGCGCCATTTCCAACACACCATCACCTCAAGCCCTTTCCAATCTGATTGTCATAATTGCAACTTCTTCGCTAATGAACACAGAACAATCGTTGGTGTTCCCCACACCTCAGCCCTAGAACAAGACTTGCGCACATATCAGGTCCACTACCATCAAGACCTGATCATCATCACAGAAATCCAATTTGCCGGCTTTAGGCGCCTTTGCAACACATCTCAAACCCAGATGAAGGGCTCGCTAAAAATGTTTGACAGCATCAACCAACGTAGAATCGGATCATAGTTGAAGAGATCAAACCTGGTGATATGCGAATCGGATACCGCCGTGTCCAATGTGCTAGTCGCCATGCAACCAAATGTCATCCACCCTAGAACCTATCTAGAGAGGAGAGATCCATGTCATACTCAACGTTGTACCAGAACCGGGAATTGGATTAGCCTAGACATAGCCTGGCAAAAAGATCCATCAAATTCCCAATTGTACAGGTCGGTGTGAGCCATGCGACCTCGTCTTCCTCCTCTTCCAAACCATCCTCATAACTGCTGCAAAAAAGAGACCACCGGCTCCTCCGTTGAAGAGTAGCCGTCAAACTGCGGCGGCGCAGACTGGAACAGACACGATACCATCATCACGGCGTCGGAGCTCGCTTTCGTCGAAGCGTTGCCGCATCCTGACGGTGCCTCGACGTTACCAGAAAGCGCACGGTGAGGGGCTTGATCTAAGTCAGCCTCACGTCAAGAGGCATCAAACTGGAAGCGCCATCGCCGGTAGCAAACTCAAACCAAAACAGATCGATGCAAAAGCAAAGGCTGATATGCATCCCTGTTGGACTCCGCTCGCTTGTCTTGTCTCTCGTGCCTGCCGCGCAACGCCGATCCCATGGGCAAGCGCACACGTAGCTGTTGCGTGACCAATGACCTTATGACCATGCCTCGCCGCGCATAATAACCGCAGAGCCGGAGGACCAGCGCCAACGCATGACGCACGACGCGCCCAGGCGGCGGTGATTGGATCGCCTCCCGAATCGCCCAAGCGGAATCCTGATACGAGTTCCTGGAAACCACTGTTGACGTCGTGGTACCGTTGATTGCCGTGCCCACCTTGACGCTCTACTAGCCATCCAGAACATTGGCAACTGCAGTGCCACCAAGCATGGTAGTTTAACGTTTCCAGTGTCCATTCTAACGTTATTCCGATCGTGAAACGGCCAATCATAATGTTTTCGGTGCACATGCACGACTGGTTGTTGCAGCGTCGGCGTCACAAGTCAACACACTCCAGAGGAGAGACGACCACAAGTCGCGCGCAAAGGTCCCCGGCCGCATCGTGACATGGAACAGTACTGCAGAGGCGACTTGACTCGATAACCATAGGCGACGAGAGCCGGCCAGCGGGACAAGTGCCGCCAGTGGACGCATGCACGGTTGTTCCAAAATCTTGTGTCACGACCAATTCAGACTTCAGTCCAGTATCTGCGTCAACGTTAGCACACAACACACCAGAGGGGAGACGACCACAAGTCGTGCGCGGAGGTCTCGCATGCAAGACATGGCAACAGTGCAGAGACGACTTGACTCGAGAACCATAGGCCACGAGAGCCGGCCGGGACAAGTGCCGCACGGTTCCAAATTCTACCAACTCAGTCCAGTCACTCTGTGCCTTTGCGTGAGCCCCGCCTAACCTTCTCTGAACCCAGAGTATAAGATTGGTTCATTTACCCTCTAATAAAATTGTCTTTATGTAAATTTCAGTTCTGGTTATATATATGTATCTGGACTACCAATTGTCCAGATACATAGTAAGAATTATTATTATTATCTGAACAGGTACATAGCAACAGTGGCAATGATTTCAAAAACGAAGGCATTATAAGGTTGGTCAATTTACTCTGTGTTACAATCTGCTTTTATCAAAAAAATTCCACATAGACATGATTTCCCGGCTTCTTTTATAATTCACAGTTTCATACAAATAAACATGTAAAAATTATAAAAGCATTATCACACACAGATATATATAGATATAAAATTCATATGCTCGATTTGACAGCTTATACAAAAGACTAGTACTAAGAAATGTGGCACAACCAGAGAAGTGCGAGTATATGATGGGGGTATATATGTATACTTCATCCACTCAATTGAATGTCCTTGAATCAATCAAGGTGGTCCTAGCCTGGGTTCGACTCCCTATTCCATCCATACGCTAACCTGCATGTAAACTGCCGCATCTTCCCTTCACCACCACACCAATCAACCATTCCTTAAAGAAGTGTGTCGGATACCTAGGTTAAGGTATCCTAATCAGAGATACTTAACTCCCATCATAGCTGACTAACAGCCTCGACTTAGACATGTAAAGGCGACGAAAGCGGGGCCCGCGCCCTCCGCTTCGCCCGACCCCAAGACGGGCGGAGCTCGTGGCCGGGTCGGGCGCTCGTGGTTTCCGCCTCGCCCGACCCCGAGTCGGACGGGCTCACAATCTCCGTCTCGCCTGACCCTGGGCCAGATTGCTTCTCGGAGAAGCTTTCCCGCTAACAAGATGAACAGGGACTCAGGGTTGGGAGTTGGATTGTCTTAACTCAGCCTAGGGACTCGTCAATCTACAGAGGGTTGATATGACCTGCACAGTGCCTCGCGTCTCGTCCCAAGGCGCTGCCGGACACCTCGGGCAGGGCGACGGGGCTTAGACGTCGTCGCGCTGAGAAGAAACTCATGATGACTTGGAACAGGAACGGAGACAAAACTGACGACAAGACGGCTGCTACAGTTGGAAGGAAGGCGTCGATTCCCGGACCGCCGACCAAGCTGACAGGACGCCGCACGACCGGAGCCTCCGAGGCCGTTTTCAACACGATCAGAGCATCCGTGGCGGACCACGCGCGGACAGGGCAACACGTGGTAGTACCGCTCCTACCTTTAAGCTGGCTCACCCCTTGAACTATAAAAGAGGAGCCACGTACACACATTCCCTCTCTCTCTAATCCATCGACACACACAAGACAGCCTACCTAGAACACATCGATCACAGAGGCTTGGAGCCGGACTCCTCTCTCACCATCTCTTGTAGCTACTTCCTGCAAGTCGAAACACGAACCCTCGACGAACTGGACGTAGGGCCTCGATCGCCCGAACCAGTAGATGACATGGAACAGTACTGCAGAGGCGACTTGACTCGAGAACCATAGGCCACGAGAGCCGGCCGGGACAAGTGCCGCACGGTTCCAAATTCTACCAACTCAGTCCAGTCACTCTGTGCCTTTGCGTGAGCCCCGCCTAACCTTCTCTGAACCCAGAGTATAAGATTGGTTCATTTACCCTCTAATAAAATTGTCTTTATGTAAATTTCAGTTCTGGTTATATATATGTATCTGGACTACCAATTGTCCAGATACATAGTAAGAATTATTATTATTATCTGAACAGGTACATAGCAACAGTGGCAATGATTTCAAAAACGAAGGCATTATAAGGTTGGTCAATTTACTCTGTGTTACAATCTGCTTTTATCAAAAAAATTCCACATAGACATGATTTCCCGGCTTCTTTTATAATTCACAGTTTCATACAAATAAACATGTAAAAATTATAAAAGCATTATCACACACAGATATATATAGATATAAAATTCATATGCTCGATTTGACAGCTTATACAAAAGACTAGTACTAAGAAATGTGGCACAACCAGAGAAGTGCGAGTATATGATGGGGGTATATATGTATACTTCATCCACTCAATTGAATGTCCTTGAATCAATCAAGGTGGTCCTAGCCTGGGTTCGACTCCCTATTCCATCCATACGCTAACCTGCATGTAAACTGCCGCATCTTCCCTTCACCACCACACCAATCAACCATTCCTTAAAGAAGTGTGTCGGATACCTAGGTTAAGGTATCCTAATCAGAGATACTTAACTCCCATCATAGCTGACTAACAGCCTCGACTTAGACATGTAAAGGCGACGAAAGCGGGGCCCGCGCCCTCCGCTTCGCCCGACCCCAAGACGGGCGGAGCTCGTGGCCGGGTCGGGCGCTCGTGGTTTCCGCCTCGCCCGACCCCGAGTCGGACGGGCTCACAATCTCCGTCTCGCCTGACCCTGGGCCAGATTGCTTCTCGGAGAAGCTTTCCCGCTAACAAGATGAACAGGGACTCAGGGTTGGGAGTTGGATTGTCTTAACTCAGCCTAGGGACTCGTCAATCTACAGAGGGTTGATATGACCTGCACAGTGCCTCGCGTCTCGTCCCAAGGCGCTGCCGGACACCTCGGGCACGGCGACGGGGCTTAGACGTCGTCGCGCTGAGAAGAAACTCATGATGACTTGGAACAGGAACGGAGACAAAACTGACGACAAGACGGCTGCTACAGTTGGAAGGAAGGCGTCGATTCCCGGACCGCCGACCAAGCTGACAGGACGCCGCACGACCGGAGCCTCCGAGGCCGTTTTCAACACGATCAGAGCATCCGTGGCAGACCACGCGCGGACAGGGCGACGCGTGGTAGTACCGCTCCCACCTGTAAGCTGGCTCACCCCTTGAACTATAAAAGGGGAGCCACGTGCACACATTCCCTCTCTCTCCAATCCATCGACACACACGAGATAGCCAACCTAGAACACATCAAGCACAGAGGCTTGGAGCGGGTTGCAAGTCGAAACACGAACCCTCGACGAACTGGACGTAGGGTCTCGATCGCCCGAACCAGTAGAAACCTCTCCCTCAACAATCTCCCAAATCCCATCGAAAAAGAGTGTCAGGCCCCCCGATTTACAATTTACTCGTCGGCCGGTTCAAGAACACCGACAGTTGGCGCGCCAGGTAGGGGGGTCGCGTCGTGTTTGACACCTTTGAAGATGGCGAGCCACGCTGTTGACTGGACTCCGGGCGCCCTCATGTACTTTGGGAGCCTGGAGTTCATTGTCACCCCTGCTGGAGGGCTGTCGCGCGTCTTTGCGCCGGCCCCCCAGCGGCGACATCACTTTTTCGCCGTGTCCGCAAGTGCGGAGCTCGCAGGCATGGCGGATTATGATAGCGGATCTGATGCCGGCAGCCACCACCCCTCGCGGGAGTGCATGATGGTGGATGTCGGAAGCACCAGCGACGCCGACGATGCCAACGTAGAGAACAACGTGATCCCGTCGGCAACTGTGGCGGTGGCGGTCGCCAGGCCCGCTGTCGGTGCGATGCCACCACCGGAGACGGCGATCGCTTGATGAGGACCAGCGAAGAATCCAGGAGGAGGTTAGGGACCTTCTGGACCTAGCAGCCATCCAACAGGCCGAGCGCGAACAGAGTTCCGTTGTGCGGCGGGGGGAGTCCAGTGCCTCCCACCGCACACCAAGTAGGCGACAGGAACAGCCCAAAGCCTCCGTCCATCCGACCGCTGAGCAAAGCGGGACGGATGAAGCGCCGGTCTGACGGCGGATAGGCGAGACCCGCGACGCCCGCGACACCTTGTCGGCGCGGCGCCGCAAACAGAACCGGGGACCGAGGCGCGAAGCCGAGGACCATGGTTACACCCCCCGACGTGGTGGGCGATTCGACCCGGAGGAAGACAAACCTCCGGTCATGACCGGACCCAGGGCATTCAGCCCTGCTATTCGGCGGGCCCCCGTATCCCAGCGTTTTCGGACCCCCGGTAGTGTCGCCAAGTACAATGGGGAGACGAATCCCGCCCTGTGGATGGAGGACTACCGCCTGGCCTGCCAGGCCGGCGGCGCAACGGATGAGCGGTTCATCATCCGCAATCTCCCCTTTTTCTTGGCCGACTCGGCCAGAACGTGGCTTGAACACCTCCCAGAGGGTTCGATCCGCGATTGGGGGAATCTCGAGGAAGTTTTCATTGGGAATTTCTAGGGCACGTACACACGCCCGGGGAAGCC
>LAPY01001696.1:39098-54739 GCA_000970635.1 Eragrostis tef
AGGGAGGTGGACGAGGTGCTCGACGCGCAGCGCGACCAGGGCTTCTTCGCCGGACCGGAGCAGAGCGGCGGAAGCCAAGAGCATGAGAGGGAGGAGGAGCGCCAAGGGAAACGCGGCCGCGGGCGCCGGGAGGACGTGGCGGAGACGCTCCTGAGGATGGCCACCGGGAGGCTGTGAGATAGCCGCGCGCACGCAGCAAGGACGACGACGACTCGTGTGAGCGTGAGACGCGGAGCCACGGACTGAGAGGGGACGTGTTCGTCGTGTACGTATGTTCATGTGTACAATAAGTGTATGCGGCGACTAGGTAGTACAATAAGAGTGGCTCCTCCGTAGGTACCAGGTACCACTACACTGTACGCCGTTGAGGCAAAACAATGTTCATAAATAAAAAATGAGCAAGAAACTACTTACTATCACACTGGCGTATCATCTTCAGCAGAGCCTTTGTGACAGCGCCTGCTGTTACCGACTCCTCGTGTTCACAACTAATGCAAATCGTTGTCTGAAGATCATGTGCACCACACCTAGCCCATTTTTTTTTTAGCCAGGATTTTAGCCATTTGAAATATTGTCATTTAGGAGTACTAATCAAAGTCTAATTACAAAACTAATTGTAAAACCCTGCGCTAATTTGCGGAGGGTAATTATGCCGTAATTAAGCCATAATTAGAAGATGCATCACTGTAGCGAAACATAGCTTAATTAGGCTCGTTAGATTCGTCTCAAAAATTAGCCCCTATTTGTAAAAATGTTTTGTAATTAGACTTTATTTAATACTTCTGAATGGTAATATTCCCTCCGGCTAAAATTTTAGCCATTTTAGCCAGGAGAAACGAACAGGCCCTTAAGGTTGGACGAACGGTCCTGTTGCTGGTAGCATCAGCAAATGGATGGAGTCTTCTTCCTATGAAAGATCATAATACTCTGTTTTTCTAGGGAAAAAGAAAGTCCTAGTGTCCTGATCGAAGACATCAAGAATGTTCTGATCATATTTTTGTTCAACAAATAAACATATTTTATTCCGTAACTATTTATCACGACTTATAGATTCAAGTCCCTACTAAGCTGGTTCTTATGCATGCCCAATCTAACCTGCTCGAAACATAGGGTGATGCATTGCTAGCCCAACAGCGCTTCCTCTTATTGGGGGCCGTCGCTCTTCCCGCCGCGGCGGCGTGGCTGCAGGACGCCATCGAGAGGAGAGGAACGGCGGCACTTGCCTCTCGGTGGTTTCGCGGCTGAGGCAGGGGAGACGGACGCCGCGGGAAAGCAGGGAAGGAAGGGAGAAATTGCGCTGGGGATCGGCCTTTTTATGATCGAGGAGCCCGCGTTCGGATTCCGGACGGAGTCGGTCCGGAAGGGAATTCGGCCACGCGCAGGACTGGACTGGAAGCTGCTTGCGGGCCAAGCCGGAGCTGAAAAGTCCATGGGCCAGCTCGGGGTGTTACTTAATTTTACTGGACCATAAAAAGGCCCACGAAAAAAGTCGCCACACGCGGATTCGGCTGGGCTGTGTGATCTGGAATCCGGGCCCTTGAAATGCATAGCCCACGTACTCCGCAATCCACCCACAGATGGCTGCGGGTGGGGGGCTGGACGGCGCGGAGCGGGAAGTCCGGGAGGCGATGGTTCGCTGAAGGAGTGCCGGCGGCGTCCCCAGTAGGGACGGCGCTCCAGATGAACGATTGACCTCTCTCAAGATAGGGAAGAAATTGTCCACATTCGGCCAGTAGAGACAGGTAATTTTCTTCACCTCCCTTGTAGCCACAAGTAACATCATAAGTTCGTTCCCATTAATAAACATGAGCATGGCTGTAGATCAATTATGATTTTACCTTTTTGCGATAGCTTAATTCTGCGCTTGTACGGCATAGCTTAATGATATTCTTTCAGTAACGGTACCGACTTCGAGCTGCCCGAGTAGATGGCAAAAGGGTAGGGGGGGAAAAAAGAAGAAGAAGCAGCCGTTTTGGCACTGACACCCACCAGCAGCGGCGAGGGCAGCCACAAGTACTGTTTGCAAAATCAGCCTAGGGCTCGTCGTACTCCGTTCAAAAAGTGAATGAAACAAAAGAAACGCAGGCAGAGTGGTCCTCGTCCCTGCGAGATGCAGATGCTACTTTGGCCTTCGAAGTTTGGACCAAACGTCTCAGTTTTTCCGTTTCCATTCTTTTGAGAAAGAAAGCAAGGGTGGCGCTACCACAAGTAGACCATGGCTTCATGCTTGTCTGCTCGGCATGGCATGCACCCCTGCCATTGATGAGTGCTGCTGCTCCTAGCGTCTACTTGGAGCGGCACATCTGACTGATGAGCCTCCCTTCCGCTTTGGGCCCCGCTGCTTTCATGTCCCCTGGCCTGCCCACGACGCGGCCTGCTTTTCCATGACTTGTATATTTCGCCTCATCTCTCATGGTGACTCTTCCCGTGAGGGAAAAAGGAGATGGAATAAAGCAAAACCTACATTGCAGGTTTGCCTCAATGTGCATCCATCAGGAGCAGGCAGTCAGGCTCAGGCAGGCAGCCAGCCTCTGTGTTTGGCACTCTTTCTCAGCACGTTGCTTCATGCACAAGCCTGAATGGCATGCAGCGTGCCGGTGATCATTTCATTGCAAGCATGAACCACCGCACACCAGTATCAAACACAGTACAATGGTGAAAAGTTTCCCGGGGACCCTATGCTGTACAAACCATGCATGACTCATTTCGATTAAATTATCTGAGCCAAGCGGCTCTCTTGTTACATCAGGGGACCAAGCAAAACGAAACAAAAAGAGAAAACAGGCCATACGGGCTCAAAAGGAATTTGTGTCATGATGAAGGGGTGGTACCCGGAAGCACAACACGACTTATCTTCAGATGTTAGTGATTAGCTTATGCTGGACACAAAAACTCTCCTTTTTCTTGGTTAGATTCAAGAATCAAAACTGTGCAAATGTTCCTGTTCATGGTTACAAAGAGGTATTAGCATTCACACAATATCCTGAGAGCTCACAGACTGATCTAGATGTGTGAGTAGATCATACCTAATAATCCTACAAAGAAAGCATCTCCTTCAGTATCTGCATGTTAACAATGGCAGGAACTGGGGTGTCAATCGCAGTTGATTTTTCACAGATGATTTAAGAAAACATATCTTCTGCTCATACTGAACGAGACAGCAGACACGACGAGAACAGAAACATGCCAAAAAGGAATGGGTAGTTCAGGAATCACCTGTCAGCCAGAAATATTCCAATTGATGGAATCTTGGGAGACGGAGTTCAGAAGGTGCACTCTGCCACTCAGGTAATGAAGAATGTCTGCACTGAACACATGGGGGTTATGATGAGTAGAAGAATGCTTTCACATGGAATTCAGAGTATCAGTCAGAGGAACAAGTATAAACAATGTGATACTGTCAGGACCAATACAATACACACCTTGGCACTATCGAGATGCGCGATCAATAAAAATTTATATCCATGTAACTGCGTGGATAAGTCGGGTATGGTAGTTCATCCACGCCCATGAGTGAGTTAGAACGAGTAAGGCCAATGAACTGTGTTTGACTCGGAATTTGGACCTCTGCCGTGAAAATGCTGTACACAGGTCTGTGATCTGAGAATCTCGATTCGCCACGAACATAGCATAGTTGATTTAGACCTCTTCCATACCATAGAATCCGGTCACACCTTCAGAAAAAGAAAAAAAAACTGCTATAAGTGCCAAAAATAAGGAGGTAAATGCATGCAGAGGAGAGAAGCTTCAATATGATCACAGGAAACATGCTTTATCAAATGTGTAATGAAAGTAAACATTATGTCATTAGGTTGAGCTTTGTGAATTTTACCATGCTGGTGTTCTTCGTTTCTCGTTTGGATGCATGTCATCGCCAGCATATCTGTCGGAGTTAAACGAGTATTTATATGTGGGAGGAAAGTAAATCCTCCCTTCTTTCCAGCCTGCAAATACCCGGCCGTATCTTTGCTCTATACGAAGCTGTAACAGAAATGCTAAACATCAGAGGCCAAACAAAGATAGCTACTCTGGTCACTAGTTGCTTGGAGAGGCATAACAGTCATGGGGTTCGAATGAAAAATAGCTAACCTGGTCCTTTTCCAATAGCTGTTTCCAATTATGCATCTCAACTAATGCCTTCACCGAGCGATAGGAAAGAGCTATTCGGTAATTCAGATCTCCAAGCCATATAACACGACTGAAAGAAATAAAACAGATGACAAATAATGATTGATGTTTCCAATGTTTAATTGAATTTCCGTCTACAAAGTGTTTAAGTCAACCAAAGTAGTAAAACATAAGAAGCACAACTTACTCATGGTCGAGAATTGTCTCTGGTGATTTCTTGTCACCTGATCCATGAACATGTGGAAATCTGGTCTTCCTCAAAATTTCCACCACATCTGCATTTCTTCTAAGTTGATCACCATCCTTTTGCCCTGATGTTAAGTGAGTGCATACAAAGCAAAAGCTTGTCTGATGCAGAGACATGCTGATTGATATTGATCCCTGAATCAAGAAAAAGGAGTGTGAAAAAAAGTAATAGGATTCCCATAAAGCTATTAATGTATTAGATGCAGACACTAGAAGGATAATAATTAAGCACATACATGCAAAGTAAAACAGATAACATATAACTAAACTGAAATCTAAAAGAAACGAAAATATCGCAATGGTACCTTGTTTCCAAGATAGCCCATCAAGCCTCTACCAACACATGAAACTTTCAGGTTTTTCACATGCTCCCTTATATCACTGCGCACCCAAACCATGAGGAAGATTCCAACCATCTGCTTGCTGGCAACTAAGCAAAACCTGAATGGTGGAAATCTTGGTTTTAGTTCAGAGGTTTCTAGTTATAAGAACAAGCGAAGGGTCATAACTTCATTGAAATATTAGTGCAGACTACAGAACTGGGAACTGTGACAAACAATTGGTTTTGCTACCAGAAATGAACTTGGACGAAAGATAAGATATTTTGTCTTCAATCTTTTAAACTTGATAAACTTACCTAGAATCGTTGCATAGTGGAGCACCATATCCACATGGCATTGGTGAGAAGAATGTACCACTTGTTGATTCCTCGTCAATATTCTCATCATCAGATGACCCACCACATCTCATACTGGTGTCAACATCACTTGGTCTGCTCCCGAAACTAATGCGTTCACAAACACTGAAACGACGGTCCACTAACGAGTGAGGATCCATCATATCAATTCTTGAACTGCGATTGAAAGACTGAAATGAACGCCGATGGAAGAATGATGAGTTCCTTTGTCTTCTTAATGATCGCTCAAAGTCAACATTGAGCTCCACAATAGGATCAGGAGCCGGTGAAGGAGTCTGGTAGTTGTAGACACCAGAGCCTTGATCCAGATTATTGAGCGTTTTTCTAACAAGAGAAACCCATTTCTTTGCCGGGCCATTGTCTTCAGTCAATAGAACATTACCAGCATTCAAAGGAACAATTTCTTGAAACCTGCCATAACAACTCTGTTAGGTTCCTTTTTTATGACTTCCATAGAAGTTTCAGCGTACAGAGAAAATAATCTGATTAAATAAATGCTTGAGCTGAGAATTACCCAATCACATATATATCGGCAGCAGGAGAGGTATGGAGCCAATCCTCCAGGTTCAAATGACTCGATGGTGACCTCCCGCCCACGTTCCATGTACCAACAAAGACCCTATGAGCATGAGTATATGGATTGTCAGATCACAGGATGCTCACTAACCAATGATTAGTGAATTGATAAGTCTTCAAAAAGCACAATCTATTTACCTGTAGTCCTGTGTGTTTGTTATATAAGCACCGTCAAATCCATTTCCTACTCGATCTGCATTCTTCCTAGGCAACCTCTCTATGTAAACATAAGGTTATCACAAAACAGATAATTCAGCCACAACATACGCATTTGTGCAGGAAACAAAATGAAGGGTGAAAAATATCATAGTTATTGTTAGGGTGCAAGCAAAATGTACCTGTCCTACTTTTCTTAGATTTGCATGCTTCTCTGTCTGAGAAGCTGGTCCTCCACTGTACTCCCACTGAAATGATCAAAAGGAATTTTTATTTAGAACAATGTCAAACAGTAAAGGAAGATTTCTGTTCATTGGGTCTCAAGCATATTCAGGTTGCTTCTGCAAATGCAGAGGGAAATTGTTTACTGATAACTGAACAGGAAGCAAGAGATCAACATGCATCTTGAACGGACAAGCAAAATAACAGAAATATTCTGGTGGCATAATTTTAAGAGAGAAATTAAGTAGAGGACTTGAGCTCACAAGCTATGGCCAAAAGCAGTAGACTATATCAAAAGCTAAAAGAGGTGGTAGAGTGTTGCTACATGAATGTACCTTCTTCAACTGCACAATCCGAGTGGAAATCCTTGGCCTTTGTCTTGATGTTGAACCACTTCCTAACAAGGGTCTTGGACCAGGACAGCTTCTTCCACACCAATCACAACCAAAACAAGATCAGGGGCTGATACAGAAACATCAATACGGACAAGATAGCAATCAATCTGAAAGGCCCTTACCTTCTTGGTCGGATTCTCATCTCTCATTGTCTCAATGCTTCCTCATGCAGGTCCAAGGAATGGATGAGCCCTCCCCTCCTCAAAACCTCCAAAAATCGTCTCTCTTCCCCCTCAAAACAGTACCCCTCCAAAAGAGAAAAAAGCAAGCAGTAGGATTCTGCTTCTGCCTACTACTGAAATTCTCTCCCCAAGTCCAAACCGCCTCCTGTTTCTCCAAACAATGGGCAAAAGGAGCCCAGAAAATTCCCAATAGTCCCCCAACTATTTGGCAAGACAGTTGCTCCAAATGCAGTCCCCGGAACAGGAAGCGAAGGATTGAGGAAGCGACGAACGGTCACTAGGGGGAAAGATCAAGAATGGAAGCCGGCGAAACAAAAGCCGCGCGATTCAGGCGCTAAACAAAGGGCAAAGATGCAGGGAACCCAGAAACGGCCACCGCCGGTGAAGCAAGAAACCGAGGCCACGAACAACAACGGCCGAAACCTCGATCGAATGCGGCCTTTCAGACACCAGAAAGGCTCCTGCTTCGCGCACCAAACCCCCAGCTCAGCTCGTCAGATCAATGCCCGAGAGCAGTTAACGCTGCTGGGGGCAAATAAAGAAACAAACGCCCCAGTCTCGCCCCCAGGACAGCGGCAGGGAGTAAATGAGGCTAACCTCCGGAGCCCAAGGAACACGGCGAGAGGCACGGAGGCGACAATAGCCGAGCCGCCTCGAGCAATGCAGGGACCGCGGCAGGCAGCTCTGCCCGGCGCGGCTGAGGATTTGAAGCGAGCGGGAGAGGGAGACTGCAGACAGCGCGAGGACGGAGGGGGCACGCTGCTCTGCGGTCTGCGCGCTCTCTCTGTCCGAGAAGGCGAGCTGGGCAAGTGGTAGTAGGGGAGTGGGAGAGCAGCGGCAGCAGGGAGAACACAGAGCAGTAGTACTGGATGGAGAGCAGCAGAGCGAGCAGCGAGAGGCAACAAAGGGAGCCGATAAATATGAAGGGAATAAAGCGAAAGCTTTGGGGGCCTGCCCTCTCCCTTCGGCTACTGCTGCCGTCTCTTTCCCCTTCTATACGTCGTAGCCTTTGCTCTTTAGCTCCAACTCCGAGGCAGGCCTGCGATTTTTTGTTGGGGTTAACGTTGTTTTCTTCAGACACTGTTGACCGTTATCTATACGTGAGTTGCTAAATTTGGCCGGGTATTTTTGACATCAAGAGCAGCCTCGACCGTCTCAAAGAAAAAGAAGATGCCAAAAACCATACAAACATGAAGAAAAACTGCTTTTGTGTAACCACATTCTTTCACGAGTTTTATATTTCAAGGTCCTAATTCGGTTGCTCGTCGAGCTTGAGCACGGCCGCGTCGTGTGCATCGTGTTGAGCCTGAGCACGGCCGCATTGGGCGCATAGCAAACAACTGAAATGATAATGTGCTACTGTGGGCCACTAGAATGCTAAATTTTCATGCACACCGCCGCATAAATTAAGATAAGCAGTTCTAAGCCTTTTGTTTTTCCTTTTAGCAACTCTCATGATCGATAAAATACGTAGAGATCTGTAGCTTTAACTTAATATATTTGCATGCCATGCAAGAAAAAAAGATTATGTTTGTATGCGGAGAACTCTAATTTTACCTTACAATTTCGATAAATGAAACCAGACAGCACTACGAGACAGTTTCCCACTGCTCCCTCTGTATTCTGACTTTCTGAGCATCAGCTCCCATGCTGTGGCCACGTCATATTCTGCTCCATCCTCTAATACTCGTACTCCGTACGATGATTCGCAGAACCGTCCATAGACACACTGAAATCCCAGGCTCCCCTTGATAAACGAAACATCAGCACACTGACAAGTGACAACCATTGGCATCGTATAATAAAAGCCAAATGTGCTGCTGGACACTGAAAGAAGTCGTTTTGACTGCTAGACACTATCAAAACATGAAAATTAGCTACTGGACACTATAACGTAGTAGAAGGGTTATTGTGATTTTTTAATTTAAATGTACATAGCACATGATGACTTGAAATTTTGCATAAGTATGTATTGTCACACTCTCTAACTATCTATTTTTTTTCAAATTTTTTCTTGACTGTTTGCATAGTTCATTCTGAAAAAATAAATATTCTTCAAGTCGAAAAGTTATGGAAACAACAAAAAATTAAGAAAAAACATATAGTTAGAGAATGCAACAATACATACATATGCAAAACTTCAAGTCGTTGTGTGTCATATACATCGAGATAAAAATTCGTAATAACCCTTTTTCTATGTTATTGTGTCCATCAGCTAATTTTCACGTTTTGATAGTGTCTGACGGCTAAATCGACTTTTTTTAATGTCCAGCAGCCAATTCTATAAAGTCACGGTGTCCAGCAGCAAATTTGGCCTATAATAAACCACGAGCATCAACGTATGACATGTGGGCCCAAAAGGTCCAGTACTGGGACCACATGTCAGCGCTGCTATACTGCGCGCCCCCGTCTCGAGATCGAAAGCAGAGAGAGCAGCAAGGCCAGTAGTTGTGCCACGGCACACTTGCCTGGTTGGGGCTCTGTTGGGGCTCTCGCGCTGCTGTGCAGCGTTGGCAACAGAGATCTCCGACCAGCCGCGCCGTGCCGCGGTGTCTGTCTTGGGTTGCATTGGTATCTTCCTCGCTGTGGCCTCTCCTCCCTTTGCTGGATGCCGCTGCCATGCAAGAACCGAGAAAGCGGGCACGGCAAAGGATATCCAGGTTGGTGTCGTTTGTGTGTGTGCTCGTGTACCGTGTAGGCCAGCGGTCCGTATATAAACCCATACCACTGTCACTGTCGGTATTGTACTTTGCAGAGATTGCAGTTTGGCAAGATACACCAGCTCAGCTTTGCATACTAGTACTTTAGTGTTTGCTGAAAATACAGGAGTCTCATGTGCTAGTATATTTTTTGTAATAGCGTTGAACTTCCTTTCTTTTTCCTCACAGTTTGATAGGGCGTAGATGTACACTTTTCTCTGCGTAAACTCTGTAGTCCCAGTTTATTTATTCACGAAAATGCACACATGATTTACTCCGCAAAAGAAAGCTGTCTCGATTGAGTGAATCTTTGAATTAGTGAGTTATGTGGTTGGCCATCACAGTCTATCTGTGATTAGTCGTGATAATTATTGGAAAGTCCTTATTAGATGGTCCATAAAATGCCTTTTCCAGATACACAAATGGCACCATGCTGACCAGTGACCAGCCCCACGGTGGTGTAGTCCCGTTTGGTGCCCCATCAACAGCAACTCTTGATGATCCATATGTCCCCATCAAATTCGCACGAGTGGAGTACCAAATGCCACTAAACACATGCACAGTTTTATGTCAAATCAATGCTATTTGATCACGCGTGGATGGGATGATATAATGTTGCGCCATTCATACAGCATATATGGAGCATTCGTTTCAGTATAACCATTTGTCACCTTTCTTTTCCTCGGTCGATTTCATATCTGCCATGGTAACTTTGGCATGGTTCTCTTATATTATCCATCGTCTTACATACGCATACTGAGATTTAGCAAAACGGCAGTGAAAATTAATGAATTATAGTCAGTCTCTTGCACTTTCCACTCTGGTATTTTATTTTTTGTTGCTTTTGAGTAGGGTCTCTCCCCTCCTTGAAAAATAATAAAATCAGTGGAGCATTGCTTTCTGCAAAAAACCAAAGCTAGTGAATCGCGCACAAGTACCATGATGCCACTTCCATTTGTTGCTTTCCTTGTCGTCGACCTCAGCCCCCCATATCTAGTATATCTATCCGCATCGTAGTATATTTTACTCGAGAGTTTTGGATGAAAAGAATCGAAAGATCCTCTTTTGCTTGCTTTACCGCTTTCCGTATCTCCGAAATGCCTTGGCTCAGTCACACCGACTCCCGATGCGGGTCGTAACTGAGGATCTTTGGCGTCGTCGAGATGTGCGCGCGACGCTTCTTTCCCGGAGATCCACGCGACGCGAGCCAGCGAACCAAAAGAGATGGCTTTGCAGTTTGCAGAGGAGGAGAACAGGAGGAGTGGCATGTTCTTGGGATCGCAACGAACCAGTCTCTGCGATGCGAGAGATGCTACTACCCACTGACTGACTGACTGACTGACTAGCACTACGAGGCTACGAGAATCTGCGAGCGGCGCTGCAGCTGCTGGGCAGGAGTGGAGAATATGCATGTTCAGTTTCAGGTGCGTCGCAGAAAGAAGCTGGCCTACTCCTCCCTCCGCCTCAGCAGCCCGTGTTCCCTTGTCCAAGAACACGAGGCGGCGGTGCACCGGCCGGTGGCACTCGGGTCTCACCGCTTGCCGAGCGTTCCCGGGACAACGCCGAGCGAAAAGGTTCGCAAGCTGTTACATCGCTGCCCCGGCCTTTGGGATCACACGGCCCTGATTAAGTAACGCTGTCCCCGGCCTTTGCGCGCCCCCGCAACGCCGGCGATCGACGTCGGCACGCTAGATTAAGTAACGCTGCTTTGCGCGGCAGGCTGGTGTTCTGTGCACGGCATGATTGCGCGGCTGTGCCGCGAAGCGAACAATGATCGCCGCTTTCGAGGGTTGCGTGGGGCGCGCAAAGGCGGCATCAAGATGAGGCCGCTGCCCCTAAAGCGGCTGCCCAACGTCCCCCGAACAAGGGGACCGAGCGGGGACCCGTCGTGCGTGCATGTATCTTGCGCGCCGCGACGACACACCTAAATGGAGGTCATGCTACAGCAACAGAGAGCTGCACATCTGGATTCAACATGTAATTATCAATTTATTACGTGTACTTAGTGAAGCTTCCACTCAGTTCAAGAGAGGACCCCATCAGCGAGCTATACTAGACGGGATCGCGTGCCTTTTGAAGCGTGTGTGCATATAGAAACAGGTTGGACCAAATGGATTGGACACCACATTACCTTAAAGACCAGACGGGCATGATCCTTGTTCAGTGCGCCTTTGCATCGTGCTTTCTCTGATTTTGGTCATCAACGGATCGATCCGATTCGACCCCGTGTGTTAAGTTCCATGGAAGGATCCGTGAAGAAGCTAAGGTGGAATATACTGTTGTGATGAATTTGCGCTAGATAATATGGCGTGCCGCTACCCCGGGAGTCGGGACTATTGCCTTGTCCATGAAGCAGATATATATGGCAATTGGCAATTGAACTGTTCAGGTGTCCTTGGTCAAACAATAGAGTCCCTCCTGTCCTGCTGGCTAGCACTTGCTTTGTGCATTGCGGTTTCCGGCGCATATTGAAACCTTTCCTTTTCTTTTTCTTTATCTGTAAACTGATTCAGAATATTAATCAGTTCCTTATTCATTTGGTGTTTCGATCGGCTAGTGTTTCGCGATCAATGATGGACGATGTTTCCTGCATTTAGAGCAAGTTTCTCGAGTAACCAGCTCATCCATTGTCCTCGGCATCGCACGCCTCAACACCTGTAGAGAATCTTGTTGCAAAACAAGAGGTGGAAAACAACGTGTGTGAATGAATTGTTACGGCTTTGCGAGGACAAGGTAGGAAGATGCAGGCCCGGCAACTGAATGAGAGCTCTGTTCTATCACAGTGTCACCATGCAAAGATGTCAGCAGGAGAGATTCCGGATTTGAAGCTTCCATTGCATGAAGCGAAACTATCCATGTCGGCGAGGTGAGCGTCCATTTTCTTCATCTTTTGTACTCTTAACCACCGATCGATGTTAACTGACCGTAATCATGCTCCAAGTAGGATATATATCTTCTGCAAAAGGGCCCATATAGCCGTGTAGTTGCCGTGTAAAGCAGAGGAAGTTGGGGGGCAGAGCGGCGCAAATCGCTTGACGCTTTATGTTAACTTCCCGTAATCTAATCATTAAAAGCGGAAAAGGAAAACCATCGCCATCTTCCACTCCGTATCCATCCTATTAACACTAGCTAGATAGTCGCGTGCTTTTGTGACATCTCCGTCCACTCGATGCTCTGAGAATCGGAACTCATTTCTTGCCGAGCTTGGGCAAAGTGAGACATTGTTCAGAACTGATGTGTCTTACGTGGCTTGCACACTCATTGTAATCAAGCGTAACCGTGCAGTGCGAGTTGTTGCCAGGAATACATTTTCAATTTTTTCTTTTCCTTCGATTCCAACTTCGTTACAAAAGCATAGGTCGTAAAGCAAGTATGATGCCAGATTTCATATTTGACTATTTAAGGACATCATCCTAGACAAAGTGAGCTTGTGCACTGTGCAAGAAGTTTTAATTTTGACGTAGCCAGTCCCACCACATCTTATATCTATCTATTATATATATAATTAACCAAGAATTGAAGCCTCCACGTTCGCTCTAAAATGATAAAAATTCCCACGTTAATCCGAAAAAATAAGAAGAAAAAATTACCCACCACTACCATTATGAAAAAAACACATCCATACCATCGATTTCAAGGGGTAAAATTATAAGGCCAGATGTTAATCTCATAAACATGACGTGCAGAAAACTTCAAATCTTTCCTAAGAGATATATATAGTAATGTATTTGGATACTTCCACGCGAGGAGATTGGTTAAACCAGAGATTAAGATAGTATTTGGAAACTTCCCACGAAGAGAAAGGATCAGAACCGTCGTGAGCATGAGCTTCCACGGGAAACGATGACACGACTGCAGCTCCTCCATGGCATACCCGGCGGCAACGCGGCCCAGCCGGCGCGCGTAGCAAGATGCGCTCATGGGGAGGAGGCGAGGCTAGAAGATGACGGTGGCGGTGTATCAGTGCTCGCTGGTTCTCCGTCGGCAAGGCGGCTATTTTCTAGACTACAGTCACCGTAGTCGGCGCCTCACGTAGACTCCTAAAGCTTCATCTTGATCCATTACTCCTGACTGATGAAGACAACAAGTGGAAACAAGGGGAGAACAATTAAGGAGCCTGGCGACCGACGCAGCGTAGGGGCGCAAGAGAAGCTGGCTTACATCCTCACGATGATCATGACGACGATGTACGCGGCGAGGGCGACGGAGATGTAGATTGATAACCAAAGTTTTACGCAGCAATTGGTGGATCGACGATCGAGCTCGCCAGCCGATGGATGGGCGACTTATCTTGCCGAGCCAAACTGCAAAAGGATCGATGACTTCTTGCAGGAGCAGAACTCGCGCTGGATTGAAACTAGACTCATGGAACAAGTATGTGGCTGACTTCAAGCTTGGAGAGATTGACTCGAAGAACTAGCCTGGTATGTCCACGCCCATTAATTACCATCTGATCTTCTTGATACATATTAGTGTGCATGTACCTATTGCATACCATCTCACTTCATGTATTTGCGTAAGTATTCTGCCGAATATGCCAACTATGGATATAGTACAGCTAGCCGTATGGTTAACAATTAAACAGACAAGCAGGCATTACTTTGCAATTATTTGCTAATAACAACCTGTTTAACTACTTATGAATATATATGTACAGGTAGTTGTATGTTTAATAATTGAAGAGATCAAAGATGGAATAAATTTTGCAGTTCTCTGCTAATAAGATTTTTTTTTGGCATATGATTTTATATCTGTATTCATTATTACTTTGTTATACCGCAGCAATGACATTCAAAAAGCTAAGTAAGCTGACAAGAAAAGGGCAAGCATGCAGTATTAAAGTGAAAGTAATGACTTTGGGAAACCAATAATAACAAAAACATATGAATTTATGAGCTTGGACACGTATAATCATATCTATATTAATATTTTCTCATAAATTAAGATTTTTTCTTCATTCGAACAGGAAGATACAATTCATGGTATTATCTGACAGAATCTAACAGATACGTGCTCAAAGAGATCATACGCATTCAGGAATTTCAAATTCAAGAATCCACCACAAACCATTCAGAGCAATGAACCATGAAAATTCTGTATCTGATGTCCACAAGCCTCAAAGGTTAAGGATGTGAAAGATCCCTCCAAAAAGTTTCAGAAAACTAATTTGAATTTTCAACAAAATATACTTTGCTAGAAATACAACATAAAGATAAACATTGCTCAGCTAAAGTTTAAGTTTGTCCGATTATTTTTCAAACTACTTTGATACATGTTAATTTTGTTTTGATGTTTCAGATGTGATTGTGTACAGATTTAGATGTTCAAGAAACCTGGAAACTTTTTGATAGGTACGCCATATATAATCATACAAATAATATCATATTTTTACTAACATTATAACTTATTACTAACAAACTATAATGGAGCTAATCAAAAGTACGCAAGGGACAGTAGAAGAGCAAAACTTATACGACTGAAACAATTAGGAGATAGCACTCAGATAAGACCTGACGGTGCAGTAGATCAAGTATATCTGCATATCAACATGCTTAAATTTTATGTATTTATTTTTTATTTTAAACACTGACTGAATCTTTATTTTTTGAGGATTGGAGAGGGAGGGAGGGTACATCAGAAATCACTGTCATCTGAATGGAGGAAAACAACGGTGAAGATAAATGAGATGAAGGGATAGGCCATCTGTAACTACCACATATGTCTTTTTAGAGCTCACTGACTAAGTTTAATAAATGTCATTATAGAAAAAATAATAATTATAAATCTAGCCGCGCAAATGCGCGGGCAGCCATACTAGTTTACTAATTAGAGGCTCTTTTCGGTGCCTTTATGTTAATCGGTGAAAAATCCTAGAAATTACCACAAAAAGCAAAACATCTAGCCGTCTATTTAAACGCTTGGCAGAAGGTATCCATTAGATCTTACTAATTGTACATCCCACAACATCCACGGCAACCTATGGAATCATTGTATACAAAACGGATTCCTTCGGCGGCCACTTCACGCAATTGAGTTACACGGTGATCAGGCCATGCCCTAATCACAACTTAGGACGCATTGTTTGTTGGAGCGTGATCAGGACGTGCCCTAATCACAACAGGCCTCAAACCCCTAGCCGCCATTGCTGCCATGTTGACGGCGAACCAGCGTGTGCATGGGCTGTGGTGGACACGAGATGACTCCGTTGACAAAGACTTCACCGGGCGCAATATAGCGGGGGTGATTAGCAGACGACGTATATGGCCCTAATCTGGCCTGTGACTCCCGCCGCCGAGCACGAGACTAGATGTGAACGATGACCTTGCTGGAGCTGCCCAAC
>LAPY01001696.1:79005-91385 GCA_000970635.1 Eragrostis tef
CGGCCCCGCCGTAGAGGCGGCGGCCACGAGCTGCGAAGTTGACGGGGTCTTGTGGCATTCAATGCGCGTAGAATTCGTGGCACCGACAGGGAGACGGAGCATCTGGATTCTGGAGAACGGAGACCCGGTCCAGGCCTACAGGGTGATGATCTTGAGCAGAAAAAAAAAATCCAAAAGCTAATCAGTTCACATCCAGGCTAAGAGAAAACTTTTTCTAGAAAAAACGCTAAGATGAAGACAAGCATCCTCACCTTGCACGGCGAGTGCCTACATACCGTTCCGCTGCATTTCGCCCGCGCAGACAAGAGACAACGGACTAGGGATGAAATGAAACGGTCCGAAAAAAGGCTCAATCATTTTTAGTTTTCTATTTTTTCTCGATAGTGAAATCGATAAGCGGTACTGGCGTCGATATTATGGAATATAAAAGATGGAATTACCACGACAGAAATATGCGATCGAGAATCAATATTAATTATTGGTAACACAAATCACAGTCTCTATTAGCTATACCACATCATGTATAAAAATATCAACTTTTAATATATTATTGGTATTTAAACTAGCTATAAATGTATCGTAAAAGACACGACATTTGAAATAGGAAGAATTATTATATTTTTATGATTATGTTCAGATTTTCTGGTGAAGTCGATCTTTTTTAGCATCCATGAAGGAAGTGCTAAGATACTTACACTTTTTTTTTCGGGTAAAGTCTATTTTTTTCATTTTTATTTCCATCAAATACTTACACTTTGTTTTTTTTTTATATTTTATTTCCAACTACTACGCTAAAAAAAAGTCAAAAACAAGACTCGATTATCCCATAAATGCCGTTTTGCTTTCACCTCTACAACCGACAACCCACGACCGCGTCCGCGAACGAACCGTAAGCTGCCTTTTTTTTTTTGTGCGAACGAACCGTAAGCTGCCTGGGCCCCGCGGGCTTGCTTGCTACTACCTGGGCCGCTCGAGTAAGGAGAATGGGCTGCCCAGTCTGTAATTGATGGACCACGTCCGCTTGTTCAGTCGGAAAATGGGCTGCAGCGCAGCGGAGGCGATGGATCAGGCTATACGGTGCCAGCCCACAAACCGTTGTTTCCCCAGGCCGATACGATCACAATTCACAAGAGTCACGACTTTACCCCAAAATTGGCTTAAAAGAACGAGTTTTACCTCAAAATTGGCTAAAAAAAGAGAGTCACGAGTGGATTTTGCTCGTCTCACTCAAAAAAACAAAACGAGTGGATTTTGCTCCAAAAAAAAAGATTAACAAGTTGATTCTTTTTTGCGATGATTTTTCTATGTTTATTATAACACACAATCTTTCCCCAGCTACTCTAGCGTTTTTAGCAGTCTCGCTTTTGATCGTGGCAACCTTGCAAGGGAACATGGGCCCCACATACACAGGTTGCAGCGCGTACCTCTTGAAAGGATAAACGAAACTAGGCGAAACGAACACAAAATTCCAACTGTACTATGTCAGCCATAGAACTGAGACTACTCAAAGCTGGTGTCATTTTTCGAATAGTTTAGATCCGAGCGGATAACTAACCGTGATTCTGATGAAGACGATATCGACGAAAGCGACAGTCAAGTTCGTCTGTCATATTCGCACATAAACAAGGCCTAGACGCTGACGGAATGAAGGAAAAACAAATGGCATAAACTCTGACCCCAGAACACGTGCAACGAAAATGGCTGAATCTTCCGAATAAACACAAAGAAAAGTACACGCATGTCTCGCCATATGCACTACTCATACCTAGTAAGCACACTACAAGACAACCGCTGATGCAGATTTGCCGTTACGACAAACATCTCCACCCCAATTACCGGCTTGCCTTGATGGAAGCGCCGAACGCGTAGTCCATACACATCCACCGAGAAGAAACTGTCAAAGCAAAGCTTATGCAAGCCTTGCGAGAATTTTAAGCGGGCAGCATATCGTCGTGGCCAGCCAGGCTGTTAGCCTGTTACTCTTTGAGCACAGGAAAAGCATGGTTTGGCTTGTTTCTTGTTTGGTTCCCTCCTGCAGCAGTCAAAGGGAAGCGGATATGATGATCCAAAAAAGAAAAGAAAAGAAAAGAAAAAGAGAAGTGCATTTGTTTGCAATCCCCCTTATCGTATTGTGCAGCGCGCGCGCAGAATCAGCGCTTGACTAGCAATTTTTTTGAACGGGTGCCTCTGATTAACCGAACCAGGGACGCGCGCGGCGGTTTGCGGCAAATGGACTCGCTTTGCTCGATGGCGTCAGTATCAGACGAGTTACGGCCATCGTGCATTACTCTCGTCAGGATCCTGTATGTACTCCTCCACTCCAAGCACAGGTCTCTGTAGTGTTTGTGGACGTTGCAAGTGCAACCAACGTCCATCCAACGCAGTAGTACTGCACATGCGCTCGCCCAAACCAAAAACCGCACTTGCACCGACAGGGGCGAGACAGAACCTGGCAAGGCGACAAGGCCGTCCCCCGTTTCGGGAAATAGGCCAGCGCGAACGAACCGATGCAGAATTACAGTAAAGCCTGCGGTGCGATAGCGAGCTCCCACAGGCTCGCCGAGACGTGGCGACTGGCGACACGCTTCACGTGGTCCTCCTCCTCGAGCGCGAGGACAGGCCGGACCGGCCGAACCGACCGAACGCGTCATGATTCAGGAAACTGGGGCTGCCTGCCTGCCGGCTCTGGGAACTGGAATGATGGCTCTCACAGGCTTTTGGTTTGCTGCCTTCGTTCGTTCGTGGTCCACGCGAGCAAGAATCCAAAGTCTTGCGAGGTTCCGGCGCGGATCACAACCGCGAGGCCGAAGCTTTTGTCTTTGCTATACAAACGTGGGTGAGCCCGGCAGCAAGAGAATATCAACAGTCCACGTCTTTCTTCATGAGGGAATGGATGCGATGCGACCCTGCATTGCAAATCTCGTTTGCGCCAAGCTCACGTTTCTGCATCAGCATCCGAGCATGGTTAAGAAAAGAATCTGGATAAGGAGCAACAGTTTGAGCCTGGAGTTCAGGTTATGCGGTCACGAGAAAGGATATTTTGTGGGGTCTCAATGACAGAGCAGCCAAACTGTCAATTTGACAATGGGAAGCAATAACGCACTGTGCATCATAGAATTTGAGAGATCTAAACAAAAAAAACATCTTGTCTTGAACAAAGTTTAATTACAAAACTAACTGCAGAATCCCTGGTCTAAATCGCGAGACGAATCTGTAGCAAAATATAGATTAATTAGGCTTATTAGATTCGTCTCGCAAAAATATACCTATCTGTAAAAAAATTTTATCATTAAACTTTATTTAGTGCTAAAATTTAGAGGCATCTAATTCATGTCACCGAACGCGCCCTTGTTTCAGACGACCTAAGAACATGTCAATTCAGTGGACCCAATTCAGTTCCCTTAAGTTAATGTTTGCACATGTTGCTCCGATTCAAGATGCAATGCAAGAACAACATCAACCGAATAAACATGTATTTTCAGCTCCTTTGTCACCCCCCACTAATTTACAAGGATCTGGGGGGTTCCTATGACACGGGAAGCTCCAATCGCCTCCACCGCGATCCGCCGCCACGGCAAGGCAGTCTCCGAACCGAACTAAAGAACGCGGCGCACAGCATCGTGAACGCCACGGCCGGAAGCTTCCCGGCCACCAGGCCGACGAGGATGATAGCCACGAGAATCAGAGCAGGAAACGCGAATCCTGCTTTGCCGCCCTCCTCCTCGTCCACCGCCGCCGCCGCCACCTCCTCGATGAGATCGATGAGATCAGCTGGCGCATTGGCAATGTCATCCTCGACGGCATCCGCTTGATTGGCCACGCCACGGCGAGAACCTGAGGAATCCGTCGCCGTGACATTGCCTCGCGCCGTGGCATCAACCTGGTCGCCCTCGATGCGGAACGAGCCTACTGCCGTGGCATGCGCGTGGTCGCCCTCGCTGCGGAAAGAGCGCGCCATGGCATCCGCGTGGTCGCCCACGCTGCGGAAAGAACCTGAACCATCCGCCTCTTTACTCTTCCGCCCCTTGTGCAACTTCTTGGCGCTGGCGATCAGCTTCTTCCACGACCGCTTCTTCGTCTTCGCCTTCGGGTCGCTTGATGCGTCGAGGACGCCGCTCTTTTCTTCATTGGACAAGACAGAGGCCTCGATTCCCCTGTCGGAATCCGAGCAGCTGGGCCGCGACGGCTCTGTCTCCGCCTCCACCTCCCGGATCGGCGAGACGCGGCCCCGGCCGTCCAAATAAAGCTGCCTCAGCGACGAGGACCTCAAGGATTCGAGCAAGAAGAGCGAGAAGGAGGCCACCGTGACGGCCGCAACCACCTTCTTGCTCCAGATCACGAGAAGCGCGAGGGACACCACGCCGCTGATGGCGAGGAAACCCAGGCCAAGGCCGAAGGCGTCGGATTTCTCGCGGCGTACGGCGCGGGCCGGCGAAAGATCGGGACTTCGCCTGTCTGACGGCGAGTCCGCGGCCNGCGGCCGCCGGAGGAGGCGGCGGCGGGGGCGGAGAGGAAGGCGGAGGGGACGGCGAAGGGGAAGGAGGAGAGGGGGACGCGGAGGCGCCGCCCTTCCTGCGCTTGGAGGACGGGGACGGCTGCTTCTTGAGGCGGCCATGGTTCTTGACGACGAGGTCGGCGAGGGAGGTGGGGAAGCCGGTCTGGACGGGGAGGGGGCCCGCGCGGGAAGGCCGGAGAGCGGCGAGGAGGCGGCCGAGACGGCCGGACGGGCGGTCCTTGTCGGGGCTGGGCATCGGCGGGGGGGGATTTTGGGGTCTTGGCTTTTCGGTTGGATTTGGTGTTCGTCTGGGTTGGTGACTTGGGCGGGCGAGGACTTCGCGACTTTTGGGGCGGGCGCCGAGCCCAGGCACAACAGTGGGGACGCGCGCGGTGGGTTTAGAATTTCGATTTCTTTTGTTTTCTTGCTTCTCTTTTTCTTTTCTGGTCTAAAAATGGACCGTGTGTTTTAGGAGCGGCTGCTAAATTTGAAATGGAAGTTGGGACGGTTTTCAGAGGGTGGTTGAGGACCATGGTGGTGGTTTCTGAGAACAGATAATATATGAGTCAAGAAAATTCTTGACTCTATATAAAGTTTATTATGTATCCATAGTTCTAGCACAACTAGAGTTTCTCTTACCAATGGAGCCGCGAAAACCGGACACCACCGGTCGAAAGCGGCCAAAACAGGTCAAATTTCATCAAATTACTAAGTCTGTCTGAAATTTAAATTCGAAACTAGTATACTGTCCAGACCAGACCTCGACTGGTTTTCTCGTCTACCGCAAAGCGCCGGTTTTGAAATCCCTAATACGCAACTGTCTTAATTAGTCACCCATACTCATGTTAATTAGGACTCGAATTTAGATTGTCTAGGTGTGCATCCACACCCTCAATCGTAATTAACTTAAAGACTCACTAATCAGGGTAAAAATAATGGGAGTAATGGATTCATATAGCACTGGAAAACTTATGATCATACAAAAGCATATCTTTATTCTTGAATCCTGAAGGTAAAGGTCAACGCAAATTTTAACAGAGGTCATCACGTGCTTGCTCGTGGAAGTGAAACAATATCTTAAGGCGACTCGTGTGGTGTTTTCTGACGGACGGCTGGTTGACATACTATGCAATATCCTCCACGATCTTCTAAAATAATGCGGATTTTGACAGGGAATCAAGATTCGTGATATCCCAAAAATACAGTTAACGAATAACGAGGGTGGACCGTACACTTTTTATTGTCGTCGTCACAAGCCCTCGAATGCAGAGAATATACAGTTCGTCGAATGGCGAGACGATTCTGTTGCGGCGCTAACCGGATTTCGCAAGCAACCTTTGCGTGATTCGTCAGCGAAGTTGGCGAACCACAAGAGTTCAGAGATTTCTCCGTGCCGAGCTATCCTAACGGAAGTATAGCTGTATAGGAGCAATAAACTGACGTACTCTTTAAGATTTTATTTTTCAGAGAAAGCAACTAGTGTGATCCTTTCCTCTTTTCGGCATGTGATATATCGAGAAATTAGGAGAGGATGGTGAGAAACACGAACAGTACGTAGATGGAGTCCCCGTCAATAGTCTAGTTTTCCAGGTCGTCCATGTCACGCTGGTCATGTGACATAACTGTGTGAGCTGACCCTCGCAACATGGTTTCAGTACCGTATGACCAAGGGCACCTTGAGTCCGCGGCGGCCTAGCTCGCTTTCGTTGCGCGGCCGTTTCGCGGCTGCCACTTTCAGTTCACGGAAATAACAGTGCCCTGCGTGATAGATTCTGAATCGGTCGTCATCGCGCGCTCCATGATCCCTGGGGCTGATAGTCATAGATGCAGGTCAGTCAGCATCAACCGCCAGGAAAATCAAGGAAGGAAGCTACGGGTTGGAGTACATTCAGAAGTTTCTCCGCCGGCGCCGCAGAATTGGATTCACCAGCACATGGAAATGGTGGTGCTCATCATTTCAGCGTGTGCAAGCTGGTATCTGAACGATGCAGACCGGTGGCTTTGTGAATTGAAGACAGGCTAAATGGAAAAAAATCGTTCATATTCGTTTAAATGTTCGGTGTAAAAGTTTTTGTCTTCGTCCATGCGAAATTTTCAAGGGCACAATAAATCTTGTTTTGCGAGAAAGGAAGATAAAAATGGTATACTTTGTCTTTTGTACTATGTACAAGAACATAGCCTCACCTACGATTTATCTTAGCCAAAAGACCAAATATAATAATTGTGAGAACTTCTGCACATGACCCCTAATAAATTCGCTCCATTTTAAGTACCTATTGTGTTTTCACCTGATATGTGCAGAACATAGTCCCAGTTCGTCAGCCCTTGTAGGCATTCATCGTTAAGATGTTCTTTGTTGCTAGCACTTGGCAGTGACGGGAGCTAGAATTGAGTTTTATGTTTGTTCTCCAATGTTCTGGCTATGCAATCTCTCATCAGCTAAGCTTGAACTAAGAAATGTAAAATTTAAATGCCAATTCCTGCTCATTGTCTCTATCATGCTGTTTCTAAGAGTGTCCTAATTTTCGAAGTATCTCGACTATTGATAGTCTTAAAATGGAAGAAGATACAAGGATGATGTACAAACTACTCATTTAGCCATTACCTTTGCTATGATCTGATTGGTTAACCTACCTCACAGTGCACGCTGCAGGGATTGCCTGATGCCTATCATTGTCAACTTTTCATCGAGATCTTTGCGTACAGCTACGCATCATTGTCAATAGACTCAATACTACTAAATTACTAACAGCAAAACACGTACCCCGAGCAAAGTAAAAGGTCGAGTGACCATATCTGTCTTTTGCCAAATCCAACAAGGAAGAATATCATACGCCTTTAGCCTGCTTCTTTATTTTCCTTTTCTTACCTCTTTCGAATGTTCCTAGGGGAAGGTTACCCAACCAATGTTGCGATTTTTGTTGAACACATCCAAGGAGGACGTCCCTCATATCTGTGCGCTCATGCAGGATGATGGAAAAGGACATCATAAGAGTTCAGTGTTGTAGCTGATACGCAGATAAACCATACCATTGCAAGACTACAACACTCAGTGATGACAGATGACTGAAGTCTGAAGGTCCGCGTTCACTACATAAGTCAAATCAACAAATGGTTAGAATCATCATTTAAACAGAACGACATTGCCTGAGTGGATCTTACTGGAGCGGCGGCCAAGATGAGGTATTAGAATTCATCAAGTGCTCTGACCACTAGAACTAGCTTTTTGTTTGTGCCGTGCCAACTGAGAAGGCAACAGGCAACGCAACAACCTTGGTCTAGCCGTCAGTTCTGCGGAGTGCAGACTGCAGAGAAAGCGCACCCTACTATTTCTGTAACGCGTTCAGGCATTATTAACCTTTGTTGATAGGAGTAGCTGCTAGACGGATCTCAGTCGGACACAAAATCTGCACTACCTCAGTCGAAACTTTGACAGATGGGTATCCACGCAGGCCATGGTGTGCTGAATTGCAATGTGTCAGAGTCACCAAGAACAAATTTTCTTTTTGAGCAATTGTGTCACCAAGAACATCGCGCTGGGTCTGTTTCAGAGTTTCAGACAAGACGAGAGCAGAGCTTATGAATGTGCGACGAGGAAGTGGAACCGCATACAGTACTGCAGATACATCTTTCGGCCCTTCGTCACACGCGTACATATGGATCAGATGACACTTAAGAACCCCAGTGCAAGTGCAACTAGAAACAGATGCAGAAGAGTTGAACGGAAAGGCCTAAAGTGATCAAACAAGTGCCATTGACCTGAAACAAGACGACGAGCATGCGTGCTAGAGAATACAGGCGATAGCATACACAAGAGTCATTATGTGTAAACTGCAAACTGAACAGCAAAATAAATACTTAGGTACCAAGCTTGCATATACACTGACTGACATGAACAAGAACAGGAATGCAAGGAAAAAAACACAAAGTAGCATGGCACGTGGATATATTACGCGATAAGAAAGTATATCGACGTTCCTAGCATGTACAGAATAGAGATTACTTCCCAGTGAAAACGAAACGCGAAGCATAAGAATCGCCAGAACGCAAACAGTACATTTTACACACGCAAAGCTAGCAGTAATGCGCATGGGACAGAGGACACTGGACACGGGTACACTTAAGCATGAGTAAGGTATGCAGAGACCGGAGCGGCAGGACACTGATAGGACATCAGGCGTTCTCCTCGTCCCCGGCGGCCTCCTCGTCGTCGTACTCCTCGGCGGTGGCGTCCTGGTACTGCTGGTACTCCGCGACGAGATCGTTCATGTTGCTCTCGGCCTCGGTGAACTCCATCTCATCCATGCCCTCGCTGGTGTACCAGTGGAGGAAGGCCTTGCGGCGGAACATCGCCGTGAACTGCTCGCTGACCCGGCGGAACATCTCCTGGATGGAGGTGGAGTTGCCGACGAAGGTGGAGGACATGGAGAGCCCCACGGGCGGGATGTCGCAGACGCTGGACTTGACGTTGTTGGGGATCCACTCCACGAAGTAGGACGAGTTCTTGTTCTGCACGTTGATCATCTGCTCGTCCACCTCCTTGGTGCTCATCTTGCCCCGGAACATGGCGGACGCCGTCAGGTAGCGCCCGTGCCGCGGGTCGGCGGCGCACATCATGTTCTTGGCGTCCCACATCTGCTGCGTCAGCTCCGGGACCGTCAGGGCGCGGTAACCCTGCGACCCGCGCGGCCGTGAGGTAGCGCCCGTGCCGCGGGTCGGCCGCGCACATCATGTTCTTGGCGTCCCACATCTGCTGCGTCAGCTCCGGGACCGTCAGGGCGCGGTAACCCTGCGACCCGCGCGACGTCAGCGGCGCGAAACCGACCATGAAGAAGTGCAGACGCGGGAACGGGATCAGGTTCACCGCCAGCTTCCGCAGGTCCGAGTTCAGCTGACCCGGGAAACGCAGGCAGCACGTCACGCCGCTCATCGTCGCAGATATCAGGTGGTTCAGGTCACCAACTGCAAGCACACATTCATTCATGATTTAGTTGATTCACTGACTGCTTGTGTCTTATGCGTACGATCGCTCGGGATGCACTTACAGGATGGGTTGGTGAGCTTGAGGGTGCGGAAGCAGATGTCGTAGAGGGCCTCGTTGTCGAGGACCATGCACTCGTCGGCGTTCTCCACGAGCTGGTGCACGGACAGTGTCGCGTTGTAGGGCTCAACCACGGTGTCGGAGACCTTGGGCGACGGGAACACGGAGAAAGTAAGCATCATGCGGTCCGGGTACTCCTCTCTGATCTTGGAGATGAGCAACGTGCCCATGCCGGAACCCGTGCCACCGCCCAGAGAGTGGCATACTTGAAATCCTGTCAGAAACACAACGGGAACACGGAGAAAGTCAGCAATCTTGTTAATTCATGGCATGTTGGTGCAAGATAGCCGCAATGCACGTTAATAAACTACAAACATGTGTGCAATGTAATACACAACCACATGGTAGCGACAGAGCGCGAACAACATGGTTGTAAACTCACCTTTTATTCCTTCTTAATAGATTATAATGCACAGTTCTCCTCCTTGTTCTCAAAAAAAAAAACACTACAAACACGTAGCGGTTGGTTTGGATTTAAGATATGGAACTAATCGGAATGTTTCCACTTTGCTGGCAGTTAAACTTAAACATATTAACTGTTGGCTGATGATAGGTTAGAGCTTTATAATTTGAACGAGCGAGCATGCACATGACAATAAATGCCCTCTCCTCCCAAGCGAAGATTGTTTGTCCTTCTTGCTTCTAAATATAAGAGGCTTCCAATTACATATACGAGAGACTGAGTTGCGGATTAGTCTGGAAAAATAAAGATAATTAAGCTTGAAATGGAACTGAAGATCATGAAATACACCTTGTCAGAAGATGGGGCAGTCTATCAAGACATACACGCGGCAGTCCAATAAGGTTGGGGTGCCTGCGTCATGACTTTGGCCAATTTCCACCACATATCACTATCAAGTACTCTCCCTCTAGTTTTCAATTGATGAGCTTAGGGAATATGAATGAACACCAATGGTCCAGTTATCAAATGTTCTTTTTACTACAGGCATATATCTAGAATTAAGCTCATTCTTTCGGTACCATACAGCCACTGTTGCTTAGAGCCTGACTCTCAATATCACTGTCACATATGCTTCATAGGTTAGTTTCTAATAAACTTTTATTAGGTGTGTTAAAATCAATTTCCCATCATTTAAGCAAGTAACCAACCCACATCAGTAATCTAGGCAACCACCGGCCACTGGATACACTTTGTACAGACTGTCCTACTGTCTCATTCGCCGCAACCACCACCGACACTAACATAGATACTTGCTTTGTTGTGCTTGGTCCTACAACATCTCCATGAATAAATTTTTTATAACTGCAGTTAGTGCATTATTGGGATATTGTATCATGAACCTTCATCACCAGAAGACGATGACGCGTGATACAACGTTTTCCCCGTACAAACAAGGACAAAGAAAAGCTAGGAAATGCATGACCGACAAACACCTGACCTAGGTGTTTAGCACCCGAAGGACTGAAACCATTTCCGGAGTAGCGGGGTCTATAGAACAAAGGCAATGTTTACTTACAGATAGCAGTGACATTTGTTTGATGTTCAATGGAAGAACTTTTTTCTAAATTGAATGAAGCATCTAAGCTGCAGTAGTTACGAGAAAAACAGGGTGATCCATGACCTCTGTTTTTTCTTCTCAGAACTGCCCATCTGCAGAGCATGTCTGAAGTCGTAGTTTCATTATTCCTTTTGGTTAAACAGAGACAACTCGGGACAAAAATATGCCTTCAACATGTTAGTAAGGTATCAAGGGAATGACATAATTCGTCTAAAGTTAAGCACTATTGTGTATTTTTCAAGTTTCTACGTCAAGTCTGCAATTACATGTCTGGGTCTAGCGAACCATTACAAAACTCTGTAATTTCTATCAACTGAAACTAAGCACCCAAGATGAATGCAGGAACGTAGTGGCCTACACCTGGATTCCTCACCCGTGCTGATCCCATTATCCCAACCATCTCATGGAAAATCAGACAAATATGGCAATTTCAGCCACAACGAACGTATCATTTGATCACTAAAATACCGTACTGTTGTGTATAATGCAATGGAGATGGAAGAAATATTTTGCTCCAACCATGAAAATTGTACTGTTGAGTTCAACTTATCCTATTGGTAAATATCAGTTTTGAGCATCAACGAAAAATGATCTGTCATTTCTTTTTTGCTATGAAAATGCCTACAATCAAACAGTTCCCTTCAATCCATGTTCATCCTGGGTTCGAATTCATCAATCTTTGGCCATCCTTCACAAAAAGAAAAATCAATCTATGGCCATCGGTTCTAGGCTATCTGCCACCTATCGAGGACTGCCTGTCGATACTGCCAAGTTGGCACTGCCCTGTTGAATGGCACTAATTGCATCGCTACTATTCCTGTCCTTAAAAGAACATCAAGATCAATCAAAATTGACACAACAAATTCAAACCGTTCCCCCATTGACCCGGAAATGCAGGATCGTTCGTGCGAAAAAAGATCAGTCGCATAATTAACGCAAGAACGAAACAGAGCACGATGGGATCCGTATATAGAGGAAAACGAGAGAGATCGACGACAGTATCATGTATACTTACCTTGGAGGCAGTCGCAGTTCTCTGCCTCCTTGCGCACGACGTCGAGGACGGAGTCGATGAGCTCGGCGCCCTCGGTGTAGTGTCCTTTCGCCCAGTTGTTCCCTGCGCCGGACTGGCCGTAGACGAAGTTGTCGGGGCGGAAGATGCCGCCGATGGGGCCCGAGCGGAGCGAGTCCATGGTGCCGGGCTCCAGGTCCATGAGCACGGCGCGGGGCACGTACCGGCCCCCGCCAGCCTCGTTGTAGTAGA
>LAPY01001697.1:66195-77646 GCA_000970635.1 Eragrostis tef
CGCTGATCACCACGGCCGCCACGAGAAGCAGCGACCGGCGTGTCCGCCACCGATCCCTCCACATCTAGAAGACCAGAATAAGCGCTCCCGGCTCGATCGACAGGACTAGCAGAAATGATACGCGGGGGATGGGAGATGGTTGTAGCGCACGGCGCGCTGCTGCAGCAGAAGGTGATGGCGATCACACGGGGGAAGTCAAAACGGCTGGTCACCCGGTGGTTTTCGGATGGTGCGTGTGACGACGAGACGAGCCCCGCCGCGATTGATCGATGAGTGCGACGGACTCCGCGTCTCGTTCGTCTCTCGAGGCTTGGAGGGTGGTGTGGTCAGGTGTGGTTGGTGCGCACTGCGCGAGCGCGTCTCCAGTCTCCCACACGGGAATGCCCGGTTTGAAGGCTGATGAGGGGTTTCGTCGGGTACGATCCGTTCAACAGTTCCGGCTTCGTAGCCGCGTGTTTTCGGTTGGTGGATGACGCAACGTTTGAAGGCGGTTCCATCCAGGTTTTTCCGGCAGATGCGGCGGTAGGATTACCGGAAGTTTAGGGAGATGGTTCCTAGAGGTTGAGCACTCCTCCGAGCACGCGTCATCACGCTATGTAACACGGTCCCACCAGGAGAAAGTTGAGCCCCGACTCTTTTTTTTGAGGGGAGAGACAAGTTGAGCCCCGATTGTGACGTGGATCCTTTTCGTCGGACCTGTTACATGCCACCATTCACGACTTTTGTTTTAGAATTACACAGTACAACGCAGACGCTCACAACACAAACTCTATTTTTATGAGCAACTCTGAAGGAGTGAGCACCTGGCAGATCTAGAGATTTTCGACGCTTATCAAACTCTATTCTTATGAGCAACTCTGAAAGAGTGAGCACCTGGCAGATCTGGGGATTTCCGACGCTTATCACTTAACGCATAATGCTAGTAAATTCTAAAAAATTCGCTCTCACCGGAAATCGAACCCAAGACCTAAAAAGTATTACTCGAGTGCCTTAACCACCACAGAGCATGACCACTTTCACACCACCGTTCGCGACTGTAATAATAACATGCTCGCACCACTTGCAGCCATCCTACTTTGGCCCATCATTGCGAAACGGCCCACTTCGACTAAAACGAACTTCTCTTGTTTGCTAAATGACATGTGTGATTGGTTGTGTCACTAACATGTGTGCTAGAATGGCATATAAAAGGTTTTTGTTTAAACCAATAATAACAGCAATCAATTTCAAATTAGGAAGATCCGGCGGGGGGAGGGCAATTGCCCTGTAGTACAAAACACGAGCTGAGCTTTGAAGGTGAAACCAATCTAGTTGAGTATTTCTATCAACTAGATTTCACTAGCCAATCAATCCGTGCATTGCACGGGCTAGCAAGTTTATAATTGTCACCTCTATTTTTTAAGTAGAAATATAAAATTAATTATTAACAGTTGAGAACATATATACCTACACCACAGTAATACTTCTGACTGAGACTCTTTGCCTCCAACTTGTGTCAGATTCCTCTATTTACCCAAAAACATACTTGTACCAGAATTAATCCCCTTTATTATCTTAATTATTTTGCAAGTTGTAGAGTTGTGAAGCTGGACAACAATATCGAAGAACAGACATTTGTAATGGTTATAATCAACGTCATCTTGCCAAGACACATGAGTTGGCCTTGTTGCCTTCAATAATGTCTTAACTCATCGTAGCGTCTCCTTTTTCCACATTAATTACAAATGCATGAAGCTTATTTCAGAAACTCACCGTTTTTCTACTGTCAAAGGTTGTGGAATTATTTATGAACTTATTATGTAATAAGTACCTCATTATTTGAAAACTATGTTGATACCTGAAGATTATCCATGTCCTGATTTTTTTTCCGGCTCTTGATTGGAGTTGACTGGTAGTAGAAAATTAATATTACAGTCACCCTACAACATATCAAGCTTAAAGTATCTAATTGTTTGAAAACTATGTTGATACCTGAAGATTATCTGTCATGATTTCGCCGGCTACTGATTGGGGTTCACTGGTTGCTTCAGTGCCCGAAATACTTGTCCTAGTTTTAGAATTGGGATGATTGCTTCAATGAATTGCTCTCTTAAGTGTATAGTTTCAATTCTGGGATTCTTAAATCCGTAGAACTAAATAAAGTCACATGAGTGACTACTCAGAATCCCTTGATATTTGTTATCTGTTTTTCGTAGTAGAACCATTTTAAATTCTTCAGCTGGACTCAGATTACGTAGATTAGTAGATATATAGATGCATGATTTCTTATGCAGAGGAAACAACATGTCTAAAGTGCATGCAGTACCTTGTTAGGGGTGGTCTCTGCTTCCTCCGGTCACAACTCGTCAGTTAATGATTTTAGTATGGTGATACATCGATCACCGTCACTATCTTGGGAGTTCCAATTCTGCTTCTTGTTGCCCAGGACACTACCGATGGCGAGTACATGCTCCAGGAAGCACCATTCGAGTCCATGCATCGACCCATCAGCTACGAAACACGGATACGTCGTCAAACTGGCGTACCAGTATCGGACACGGCACCGGATACGGGTGCGGCAAGGATACGCTAGGATACGCCTCCCGTACGTATCTTTTATTTTTCGATTTTTCAGTTAATTGAAATAATCCAGATACCTCGTCGATACGTCCGGGACACCTCCCCGATACTTCGAGCAAGGGCTCGCCGAGGAGCTTCAGGAGCGGGCCGAGCGACTCACCCAAGAGCCAAAGAGAGTATGGGGGCGGCGGAGCTCAGCAGCTCACCTCGGCGAAGCCGTGGCGGAGCTCTGTGGCTGAGCAGCTCGTCGGCGCTAAGCGGAGCTGCGCAGTTGAGGGGCTCGCCCAGCCGCGGCAAAGCTCGTCGGCCACCTCTGCTGTTGCTGCAATTGGTCCAAAGTCATAGCAAATGGATGTGCGCGCTGGAGAATCGAGCGGAGGAGGAGTTTGATTGGAGAATTAGTGGCCACCTTCAACGGATTGGCGGTTCCATGGTTGGAGAAGATGAGAAATTGGGGATAGGAGGAGGTCACCGTTGCGGGACTATTTTATGTCGGGCCCCTAGTATTTGGACCACAGCATGGTGTACTTTTTTATATTAATCCCCTGATATCTGGACTTTTGTATTTTTTTGAAACATAAATTAATTTAAATATGTTTTTATTGTATATATATTTATATATGTCAACGTATTCCCGTATCAGTGTTTTAGAGAAAATTCCGTATCGCGATGTCGCCGTGTCGCGTATATATCCGTATCCCCGTATCTGGGCTTCCTAGCCCATCAGGGTAGAACACAACGATCTGTCGGGTTTGCAGCCGGCAATGCCCCGCAGGAACTGCCGGAGGGCTCGTCTGGGGTAGTCATGGCCGCCATGACCCCAAAGCTGATGTACACTACAGATGCAGGTCTAGCCACGCCATGCACGCTGCGTCCTAACTTTCATGGGCTCGGGCGAGAGGCGTCCTGGGCACGATGCCACGATCGATGCGATGCTGAATGATGGTGGCGGCGATGCATAGAGTTACGAAAGTATACCGGTCTCTAGTTCTCTACTATGGAAATACAGATATAGTAGATATTTTTCTATTGGAATTACGTGTGTCCACAACATACACGACATATTTTGTATTCTTTATATCTGTTTCGGATCAATATGCATGACTCCAAGACCGGTACAATGTTGCAATAAGGAGGCAGATCCACCGGTTGCTATTTGTTAAACAACATTATGTACGGCCAGATGTTTTGCTTTTTTGTGATAATTTCTAAGATTTTCATCTGATTAACGTGGAGGCACCGAAAGAAGACTCTAATTAGTAAATATAAAGATAAGAGGTATTGTTCTTCCTCCTCTTCCGGGTGTTTGACGTGACACCCCCACCTTGCCTTCATGCATCATCCGCAATGTCGTTTTGTCATCGGGTCTACTACTCTCAACCCCCACCATGCTAACCTGTTAGCATGTGACATCTTGTCATCAAACTCTCTCACTACCCTTCTGTCGTCTGTGGCTACGGTGGCGTCATCACCCCTTTTGCCTTCATGAATCATCTCCAATGTTTCTTTGTCATCAGGTCTACTTTTCTCAACTCTCACTATGTTAACCTATCGACATGTGACATCTTGTCGTCAACCTCACTCACTATTTTTCTGTCGTTCGTAGCAACGATGGCGTCATCACCCCTTCACCACTTTGCCGAGCCACCCCACCACCGGTCTGCTGCCACCCAAAGCCTCCCTACCTCTAAGCCCAACGGCAATGCCTCTGACAACCCTAAACCCTAACTACCCAAATCTCGAACCATAACACCTCAGTTTGCCTGTAATGATGATATCTATCCCTCGTAAAAAAAGACGATATCTATAGTTGCGCCGAAAGAGGCAATTAGGCCCAAACTGCGTGGTGAATATGCATACTGTGCGTGATGTATATGATCTCAGCACGAGGAGGACACACCAAATGTGCTTTTTTTTTTTATGAAAGGGGTCTTGGCCTAGTGTTTAAGGCACCCGAGTAACACCTTTGAGGTCCTAGGTTCGACTCCCGGTGGGAACGAATTTTCTAAGATTTACCGGCGTTATGCATTAAGTGGTAAGCGGCGTTTCCGTCGATAACGAGGCTTCTTTGGTGACTTCAGGAATCTCCAGATCTGCCAGATGCTCAGTCCTTCGGAGGTGCTCATAGGGGTAGGGTTTGCGTACTTGTGTTCATAGAGGTTGAGGACACACCATATGCTAAAAAAAAAGACGAGGACACACACCAAATCTTTTTTTTAGGGCGACACACCAAATCTGCTTAGACGTGCCATTTGAGAGACCAAACAGCTCAGGGCCAGCTGCACTGCAACCCTGTTTTGAACAGTCCGATAGCTCTCTGATCTAACGAGATTCCATCAGCAACAATCCAGACGCATTACAGTGCTCTCCATGTGAGCAGCTGCTTAAGAAACCATTTCCTGCCGTTACAAATATTCAGGAGGCCCGCACGTACCACTAAACAAATGGCGGCGACAGATCGGGCCGTGCGCGTGGGGGATCTGCTTGCACTAACAAACCAAGGGAACCATACCAGACGCCGCGACACATGTTACTGCCGCGGCCCGCGGGTGATTGAGTGCATTATGGACCGGTGTCTGTTCCGGTCACAGCCGTCAACAGGTGGTGAGCATGATCTGGTTACACTAACAAACCAAGGAAACCATACCAGATGCCGCGACACACATGTTACTGCCTCGAGTGATTGAGTGCATTATTGACCGGTGTCTGTTCCGGTCACAGCCGTCAACAGGTGGTGAGCATGTCGCCTTGTGTGCCGGGCATGTGCCTAACAATTGGATCCGGCTTATGAGACGTTTCGTTTTGGTCACTAGTATGTGTGTGATCAATGGCATCTCTACTGACACAGAGCTAGTAATCAACCAAACAAAAGTTTATTTATTAATTGTGTTATCATAGGATCCTGGACAGAAGAGAACTTTACATGGCTGTAACAAAGCAATAGAACTTTACATGGCTGTAACAAAACAATCAAATAATACACGTGTAAAAAAGCATGAGGGGGAAAAATGAGAAAAGGATAGTACATTTCAAACCAAAAGTCTGAACCCAAAACGTCGCTAGCTGCACTGCACATTAGAAGGATTTCCTCGAGCTTCTTTCTAATCAGTTGACGACGTTGCACTTCTTCCTGATCTCGCCCTGGCTGCCGGTGAGCACGTCGACGTTGCCCATCTTGACCATGGACGCGGCGAAGTCGGCGAAGAACTCCTCCTTGTAGGCGCCGGTGGCGTGGCGCAGCACGTAGGCGCGGGTGAAGGCGTCGGTGAGCAGCGCGCCGTCCGAGTGGAAGAGGCCCCTCCGCTTTGAGACGTGGTTGAAGTAGCTGAGGTCGAAAGTCTTGAAGCTCCCGGGGTCCATCTCCACCAGCGTCATGTTGTCGTCGAGGTTCGGGCACTTGATCCGCAGCTTCGCCATGTACAGCGGGTCCAGCGTCGGGTCGGTGTCGCGGGCGTTGTCCATGCCGGTGAAGTTGAAGAGACGGTCGTTGAAGGAGAAGCAGTGGGACGTTCCGATCGTGTGCCCGGCTGAACGTCAATTCGTGGACAGACAGAAGGACAAAACAGTGGAGTGTCGTCAGATACAGGCTCACCGCCATTAATTACTGGTCTAATAAGCTCACGGCCATTAGTAGCGTGCAATGCAGGCTAATACTCTGCAGTGAGAGCTACTAATGCCTCGCAAAAAAAAAAGCTACTAATGCAGAGGCTTAGATATTAATCAAGTCAGGTAGAATTAATTGCCGTTTTCTGTACCTGAGAGGACGACGAGGTCCTTGGTGTCAAGGCTCTTGTTGGCGAACATCTGGGTGAGCAGTGTGAAGTTGGCGGTGGGCGGCGGCAGCTGGTCGGTCTCATTGGCGATGGACACCCTGCCGTCTCGCCGGCCGAGGGGAACAGCCCAGAACGGGCCCTTGCTCTGCGAGCAAAGCATGCAACGAGTGTTTTTCAGAATTTCGGTTCACTTCTGCTCGTACTGCAAACTACCAGGCGCCTAGCTAGCTAGAACAGAGATGGTGTGCTCGATTGCTCACCAGCCACACGGCGTCCCTGGCCATGAGAGCGAGCACGTCCGCGCAGGAGACGGTGTCCGGGCACGCCTTCTCCACCGCGGCCTTGACCCGCTCGATGAAGTCGAAGCCGCGCAGCGTCTGGTTCGGCGTCGCGTCCTTCTCCGCCGTCTTGTTGCCGGTGGGGTCGTCCAGGAGAACCGACCCGTCGCATCCCTGCACCACCGCACAACGGGTTAACATAAGCAATGCAAGCTCATGGCCAAGCTCTCTGCTATCCTCTCTTCTCCGGCAATGCCGCCTCGGCACCATGAGACTGACTATATCTGCAATGCACATACCCTGACGAAGCAGTCGTGGAAGTGCATCCTGAGGAGTGGGCCGGCGAGGCTTGGCGCCAGGGAGAGCGCGCGCACCATCTCCTTCCGGACCACGTCCTCCACGCTGGGGCACGACTGGCTGTAGAACTTCTCGTCCAGCTGCGCTGTCGCCGCCGCGAACGCCGAGAGCAGCAGCACCAGGAGAGCCGCCCGGGACGCCATCTCTGCTGCAGAACAGAAGCCGGAACAGCTTCTCCTCTGGCCGGGCTGAACTGAACTGGGAAGAAGAAGAGATTTGTGTGCTGCTGCTGAATTGGCGGGCAAGACACGCGGCGCGATTTATAGCGCCGGGACCGGGGCCTACGCCCTGCATGTGGTAGGCTGGTGCATGGGCGAATGAGTTGTTCTTGCTTCCGCTTTGCGGAATCTTTTCTGTAGCAGGTACAAAGACCGGATTGCAACGTAGTACGTAGACATACGGTCACTAGAGAACGTCATCATGCCTGTTCAGTTCGGAAACAAAATCTGATTGCTTTTGGAAAAGCACGCGTCTGATTCGGTTTAATTAACATGGATGCCACACACCTGTAGCTCTGGTGGTTAGCACTGGTGAAAATTCACTGTCATGAGCTTCTTTTCTGACACCGATGACCCGTGGGCTTGTACTGTCGACTCAAGACATCAGCTCGCATCTTTTTACAGGAACTACTTTGCACGACAAGCTCGTATCTTTTTACAGAAACTACTTTGCATGACAATATAGTTACTGAATCTGACTGAATCGTTTCTGAACAAGAAACGAGAGACTGAATTCTCTTCTAGCCACTGTCCGTTGAAATCTCTGATCCGTTATTGACGGGTGATCCGAGCTTCGGTACTTGCTTTCGGATATCTTCGTGACTGCAACGATAAAGATTGATCCAGATAGTGAACCAAACTGCAACGCCGGTTTCCGTGTCTCATTATGATCGAAAGCTGTACATCGGCTGTACTGCGTTTGCTTCGCGCAAACTGAATTGGAATCGTGTGCATGACACAAAAAATGGTGTACGTAGCCCCTACAGTATGACTGTTTGAATGTAGCAATCCAGGGGATTGGTTCCATTTCGTAATCGAGGTACAGCCACTGTTCACGTGAAATTTATTAATTAGTACCTGCAAATAAACCCTGCATCGCACGCAAGAAAACACCCATGTAAAGAGTCTGTCAGTTTGCTCAACCATAGCTACGCCACCTACCGACCTGGAGCCGGACTACACTTTCTCAAGGCTGAAATAAATGAGCTGTTTTTCTTTAGTCAGACATAAACCATAAATGAACTGGTGTGCGATCACACATGATCATCGGAGCATAACAGCTCCAGCTCAATTTTACACCTGAAAGAAGTAGCAAGTACACGGCAATTAACAAGAGGAACAAGTAAGGATACAGGCAAGCAGAAGGCAGGTACGTACTACCTGATATTCTGATGCATGTGCAAACAGAAACAGGGGTTACAGGACGGCTAACTGCAAGCCTAGCCAATGAATTCACACCAATTATTTTCGGGGCGCTGATGAAGACCTCTGCTGCGTTGAGGTGATTGGGCGTTGTCACATTTGTTTATGTATGTGAAACTATCAATCATCAGCCTTCCCATCATGAGCATATAACGTTCAAATTTGACGAGCTGAAATTTAGTCTTGTTAGGTTGAAAAACAACCGGACAACAGTTTGCATGATGATTCACGGCCACATGGGGCAGCTGATGAACAGAGATAAGGAAATGAACTGGTAGCCGGGTGAGCCGAGCTGTCCACTAAACTAACCGCACAGGCAGCACGGCTCCTGAATAAAATGAGCGAGCGTGCATGTGATCTCGTACTTGCCTGGATTGCTGGTCGGAACTGACAGGGAGATTTCACCTTCCCGAGCCGCAAATGATTAGGGAGGGTCTCTGCGTATGATCCTTCTCGTTCTGTGGTTGTTAGAACCGAGCTGCGACAATGATTCTACTCAAGGGCCTTTGGCGCATGTCACACCCCGAATTTTGACCATGTTTAAAAACTCACTAAAATTTGAAATTTTTCGAAATTAGAACAAATTAAAATGAAGTGTGTGATTATAATTAGCCAAATCACCTCAATTTTAATTTTTTTTTGAAAACTTGCACAAAACCCAACACATGCATTTCTAGATTTTATTGTCTTTATTTTGAGTGTTTGTTTGCTTTTTGTTTTTGTTCGAATTTGAAATTCCTTCAAATTCGAATTCTGGAAATGTTTGAATCATTTCCTGCTCCAAAATTCGTTTTGGGCCGAATCGTCAGCCGGCCCGGCTTCCCTTCTCTTTTTCTCTTTTCCTTCTCTCCCCCGCACGGCCTGTCTCGGCCCAGCCGATCCGGCCCATTCTCCTTCGCCCGGCCCAACTTCCTCTCTCCCCGCTCTGAGTCGCTGACGCGCGGGCCCCACCTGTCAGCTCCATCTCCTCCGACGCGTCCCGTCGGCGCGCCGCGCCCATGCCGCCGTGTCGCAGGTCCAAGAGATTGGCGTGCTGAGAGAAGATCAGTATCCGGTGATCTCGGGATTTCTGGCGTTCTGCGAGGGCGGCAGAAATTATGTAGTGAACTGATGGTCATGCATTGAATAACCATTCACCCCAGAAGTGCCTTTTCTTGGTAAGAATATATTGATTTATTCTTACGTTTACACGGGGACATAGTTGAAGATGTTCTTCTAAGCTAGTAGAATCCACGGACACCTAAAAACTGCACCTATCTCTTGACTTGGTTAAAAACAATCTTGTCGTATCTGCACTGCTCGTGTAGGGAAAAATGCACGTAAGAGCATCTTCAGCAGAGCCCTCAAATCTGAGCTCCTATATCTCATTTAAGGCCAGGTCTTTCTAAAGAACCTCGTATTCTGCTTCCATCTCCAACATTTCTATGGTGTAAAGTCTAGATATTCTTCAACGCTACGACATTCTTGGCGTGTCGCATGTAACTGTATGACACAAAGGAGATCTCTTTTTACTTTCTCTTGGGAATGGATGTGAGTGCGATCTACGGAAATAGGTGCGCCATATCGATAACCGGAAGTAAATCAAACAAATATTAAATATTCAATTTTCTCTCCTAATAAAGTCAATAGCTGATGGATTCTTATCTTACCTTCTAAGATGTGAGATAATAGATACTCCCTCCGTACTGGAATTAGAGGGCGTTTTTTCTTCCGGCGCGTTTTCGAATTAGAGGGTGTCCCAGCGTTTTGACTTCGATATGAGACGTGTTTGCCCCCGGCGTAATTAAACCGAGGCCGCAAGCATCCTGCTTTGCCCCGGCTTCCGCGGAAGGCAATTAAATCGAGGCCTCTTCCTCTCTCTCTCTCTCTCCCAGCTTCTCGCGCTCGCTCCCCGACGTAGCAACTGCTCACGCGCCGCCATGGCTAGAGTGCCGCGCTCGCTCTCTCGCCGGCGCCGCTAAGCTCGCTCGCTCGCCGTCCTTGCTCACCCACAGGCGTCGCTCGGCGGCCTTGTCAACGCGCCGGCGCGAGCGAAACAAATGGGATCCGTTACGAGCTACGCGCCCGAGCGAAAAAAATGGGATACGCGCCGGTGCGAGACTGAATCAGCGAGGGGAAAATGAAAAAATCAGGCGCGAGCAGTGCAAAACAGAAAAAAAAGCGCAAAACAGAAAAGAAAAAAGAGCAGCGCTAATAGCCGCATGCAAACGCGCGCAGCGCAAAATAGAAAAAAAAAGGAACCGCGCAACGCGCCATGCAACGAAAGAAGGAGCGCACGATAGCAGCGCGCATTGCAAAGCGGCAAAAAAGAAAAAGAAAAAGGCAAAACGGGGCGAGCGCGAGCGCAGCTCTCGAACCCGGGAGTGGACGGTTGGGAGTTGGGTGCGCTGGCCCGACCAGAGAGGCGAGATAATTGTCAGGTAGTGGCTCCAAGGTTTATTTAATAGAGGTATGGATGGAAGATTAGATCCAACTTAATTGCTTTTTGGTATTGTAAATCATGTCCTAAACGCCCTCTATTTCGAGTATGGAGGGAGTATTAGACTATCGTAAATGATGGATCATTCTGGCACACATATCTAGCAAATCATATAGAACAAAATTACGAATATAGAAAGAAAACTTAAACTGACCCAAAACAAAGCACTAAAACATTGCTTTATTCATTTAGTTGGCTCTGATTGAGCATGAACGGTGTGACAAAGTTTCTTCATGGCTAACTTCCCTAAGGTCTGACCCCTTCGATGGAGACTAAGGGTTGGACGCCATCGATCTTCACAACATTGTAGGGTGGAGAAGGGCCCGGATCAGGGTTAGGTCCAATAGGGACACCATGCTGGATAGAAATATCCATCCTCCTCACCAATCTGAGGTCATCAGATGGAGGATAGGGGGACCTAGGCTTGGATTCAGTCCGATTGGAACACTATGTTGGATAGTAAAATCTGCCTTCTAGTAAGAGCAAGTATTATGAACAGCTTTCAATCGGCGAAAACTAATCAGATAGAGAGAGAAAACAGGAAAGAGAGAGCAGCGGGCGACTGGCTAAACGCTCGCTCCTGC
>LAPY01001698.1:0-12287 GCA_000970635.1 Eragrostis tef
GCATGCAGTCAGTTTGCACAATAAACCGGTTGCATCCAACCTGTTGGGCGAGCAGCAACCCTTCTTTGAGAGCATGTGCCTCCGCCATAGGCGCATCCACGACATATGGAAGATGTTTGTGAGCCGCTGCAATGAACCCTCCACTTGCTTCTCTAATCACAGCACCCGTACCTCCCCTACCTGTATCAATACAAAAAGCCGCATCAACATTCAACATTAGTTTTCCTTCCGGGGGTTTCCTCCATCCCTGTCTCATGCAAGCAGATTTCTTTGTTGCTGTCATATAATTAATTGTTAGGGCTGCAATAGACACTGCTGATCTAGGTGGTCGTTGAATAGTTTCACCATGAACAGCCTGCCGTCGCTCCCACCAAATATACCATCCACCTGTCAATATCAACACTGCAAATCCCACATTATTCAGAGCCGCAACATTTCCACCAATTCGTAGCACTTCTTCCAGTATCACCGACCCAGACCGGTCAATAACCAACAAGTTCTCTTTTTGTCTCCATATACCGAGTGAGCACCACACCTGTTTAGCTCTGTCACAGGTAAACATCATATGCCTAATATCCTCACATCCTGATGGACAGAGAGGGCAGCTTCCATTATTTCCAATATGTCTGTTAGCAAGAATGCCACGGCAAGAATGCCACGGCAAGGAACAATGCCATGTAGGACTCGCCAACCAAATATTTTTATCTTACCGGGAATATCAAGTTTCCATAATTTGCGCCATACATGAACTAAGAGGTTACTCTTACTCCGTAAATGCAAACAGATTCGAAACGTTATTCCCCCACTAAGAAAATTGCAACTGATACAATAATTGCCCTCCGGGCATGTGTTACTACTGCTAAATCACATCTGCAATCCAATCCCTAGTTTTGTGGAGCACAACAGTGATAAACTATGCCGTCTCCCGCCTCTTCAGATTCACAGTGTCAGATACGGAAAGCCAACGAATTTACTACTCGTTGATTGTCAAATTTACTACTCGTTCATTTTGGAGTATCACAAAATGGAAAGACGCCGATTGATTGTCAAATTCTGAAACTGCCATTCAATGTCGCCCGCTAATCTTGGCTGCTTGCCTGAGAGGGAAGCGCCATACCGTGCAGTAGCACCGCACCCAACCTCCAGTGCTGCCGGCTACCGATCGCTGCTAGTGTGACATGGAAGAAGAAGCCGCGATCGTCGACGTCGGCACCAAGGATGATGCGCCTGTCGCCGACACCATCCCCTCCGGCGACACCAAGGATGATGTGCCTGTCGCCGGCGGCACCATCCCATCCGGCAACACCAAGGATGCCCATGCTCTCGCCGCCGCGCACGCCTCCATCAAGATCGAGGACGGGATACACACACCCCGGAAAGAGGCCAGCACGACGAGCCTAAGGATCCTCGTCGCCGTATCCGTGTTGCTCGCGGCCGCCGCGGCGGCCGTCCTGTGGCACTTCCGCGGCGACCCGCGGGTCGTCGTCTGGATGCTCTCGTTCCTGCTCTGCTTCGCGTCGTCCTTGTGGACCTACTTCCTGACGACGACCATGAGCGCGCACGTCTTCTTCTACAACGCATTAGGCATCTTGCTGGCCTTCTTATTCCACCATACAGCAGCCCGTCCGTCGACTGGGGCTCTCGTCGTACACCTCAACACCCACTTCGCCGCCTGCCTGCTGGGCTACGCTGTCGCCGAGCACCGCCAGCAGCATCAGGGCACTGAAGCGTCGGCTGCCCTTGTCCCCGACATGACTAAGGACGACGAGAGGAGACTGCGGCGTCCGCCCTGTATTTCAGTGGTTGGGGTGTTGGTGTATGTGCCAGTGCTGGCGCTCCTGGCCGGGGCGGCGTGGCTGGTATGTAACTCGGCGGCTTACCCCATTGAGGATCTCTTGAGCATGACTTTCTGCACGGTCTCGGTCATATCGTTGGTTGGCATCTTCTTCGCGGCCGTGACGCGGCTGCGGGGGATCCTCGTCTCACCATTGGGCTTCACCTTGGTCGCCTTGTACTTCGTGGTCGTCTTTGCGACAGGCATAGTGTTCTACATGACTCTTGGCGGCGTTGCGGCCATGGTCTTCGCCTGGGTTGGCAGCCTAGGTCTCACTGGACTTTTTGGCCACTGTCTCTCTGTGCTGGCTGCCTTCAAGCAGATCAAGAGGTAAGTGGGGATGATCAGTTTCTTCGGTTCGAAGTTTACCTTGGGCGCAGTTGGAGTTGAAGAGCGAGTGCAACAGTGGATGTGCACCAGAAAATAAGTTGCAATCCTGATGAACTGATCTGCCTGGTTTCTGAAATCAGTTTTTACTAGCTTGAACGAAATAACAATGATAAGTAACGTCTGTTTACGTTATCTCATTTCCTGTGAATGAATCTTGAATTGCACATGTACGCTTACACTAGGACTGGTAGTCGATGTGATGCTACCACCATGACCTTCTTCTGGTGATTTTGCATTTGTAGGTGAGCTGATTCATACCAGGATACAAAGCCTGTGGTTCCTTTGTTTGTGGTGGGACTAAAGAAGATTTATGATCCTTCAGAGTGATGACGGTTTATAACTTAAAGATAGAGTGTGAAAAATTTTCATCAATAAAATATTTTGATTACAGCAACGTAATCCCCATTTTGCGCAGTTCTTAGTATAAATTTTGTAAAACCATTATGGTTTAATTTACTCCTATTGTAATCATAGTGATTAACTGCTGAGACTGGATGTATTTCAGGTGTTGGAACTTCTATTTTTTAGTTGAACGGTGGTGCTAACTGCCGATGAATTCTGTTCTTTTCCCTGCAAAACCACTGGTGCTGGAGAGACTAAGATCGTACGCATGTGGATTGCACTTTGTGTTGATCTTTGGGGGAAAATGTTTGGAGGGGTAAGAAGCCCGTTGCAGGAACAGTTGCAAGTTTATATTTTGTATAGATACAAGAGTCAAGTATGATGTCTCTAAACAGCATAACAAGCAAAAGCTAGCTGATGGTCTTCATGGTGAAGAGCTGTTTTCACATATTCCACTACACGGAACAGGCATAGTGTTCTACATGACTCTTGGCGGCGTTGCGGCCATGGTCTTCGCCTGGGTTGGCAGCCTAGGTCTCACTGGACTTTTTGGCCACTGTCTCTCTGTGCTGGCTGCCTTCAAGCAGATCAAGAGGTAAGTGGGGATGATCAGTTTCTTCGGTTCGAAGTTTACCTTGGGCGCAGTTGGAGTTGAAGAGCGAGTGCAACAGTGGATGTGCACCAGAAAATAAGTTGCAATCCTGATGAACTGATCTGCCTGGTTTCTGAAATCAGTTTTTACTAGCTTGAACGAAATAACAATGATAAGTAACGTCTGTTTACGTTATCTCATTTCCTGTGAATGAATCTTGAATTGCACATGTACGCTTACACTAGGACTGGTAGTCGATGTGATGCTACCACCATGACCTTCTTCTGGTGATTTTGCATTTGTAGGTGAGCTGATTCATACCAGGATACAAAGCCTGTGGTTCCTTTGTTTGTGGTGGGACTAAAGAAGATTTATGATCCTTCAGAGTGATGACTGTTTAAAACTTTGAGATGAGTGTGAATTTTTCATCAAAAAAATAATTTGATTACAGCAACGCAATCACCAGTGTGCGCAGTTCTAATTTGTAATTAGTATAATTTTTGTAAAACCATTATGGTTTAATTTACTACTATTGTAATCATAGTGATTAACTGCTGAGACTGGATGTATTTCAGGTGTTGGAACTTCTATTTTTTAGTTGAACGGTGGTGCTAACTGCCGATGAATTCTGTTCTTTTCCCTGCAAAACCACTGGTGCTGGAGAGACTAAGATCGTACGCATGTGGATTGCACTTTGTGTTGATCTTTGGGGGAAAATGTTTGGAGGGGTAAGAAGCCCGTTGCAGGAACAGTTGCAAGTTTATATTTTGTATAGATACAAGAGTCAAGTATGATGTCTCTAAACAGCATAACAAGCAAAAGCTAGCTGATGGTCTTCATGGTGAAGAGCTGTTTTCACATATTCCACTACACGGACAGAATTCCCCTTCTAGCATGAAACAGCACTGCTCCACCAACTCGTGAGTGCTTAGATGATCCCACAATCCAGCGAACACTCGTTTCATATAAGATAAGTTTTACATAGATTGTGGAACGATGTCGCGCGATTGCACAGATCACTTTATTTTCATAGCTGGTCTCTGGTATTACAAACTTGCCCAATTTCATTGTTCACGTTTGCCATTTCATATGCTTGTGCATATTCTATTAGTACTAATCCAGAAAACTGAGCTCTACAGCATTGTATTGAATTATTCAGTTCCTAATAACAGGGGAAACACAGTCTTGTTTTTGATTCATCCAGGCAGTCGCCACCAAAATCCTGTATGTATAACAACATATAGCCTATTTACCTTTGCGAAAGATATCCACGTTATGAGTCCACAGATTATAGCTTTGCAGCAGTCCGAGCGTATGATGGATCAATGCACACAACAACCTGGACATGTTCCAAACAAAAATGAGTAGGTTGCAGTAAAGTAGATACGAAGAGTTTGCAATGCCGGCACAGCATGGTGGTACCTTGCCAATACTCTTCCCAGAATGAAGATATTCTACTGCATCCGGAACGGAAGCAACACCCACAAATTTCTTGGGGTCAAGAGAAACCTGTGGTATGCGTTGTACCATTCGAAGCTAAGTTAGATAAGGAGAAAAACAAACAAGCAAACGCATTCAAGACTGAAACAGATATTGGGTTATTTCTATTTTCTGGAACCGAGCCGTAAATTATGAAGCATGCCTTTAGCTTTCCAGAGGCGAACAGGTCAAAAAGTTTGTCAAGATGATCTTGCCACAGGTGAGCATATTGAACAAGGAAAAATCCAGCCTGCCATTGAAACACAATGGATTCAAAAACTGTATGGAGTAAAAAAGAAAAAGTATACTAACTAGCTATGAGCTCCAAGATCGTCCCAAACAAGCATTAAACTTTGTACTGGATAGAAATCTCTCCATCTTATATCTAGGTAGTAGGCACAGAGTAAAATTTTTAATAAAGAATACTGAATTCACAAACATACTATTTCATGGTTCTAATTTCAATTGGACTCCAAACTTGTATTGAAGTTTCAACAATAGTCAGAACAAGCTGGATGCCTGATGTGTTGCTGCTGATGTACATACCATAAACGAGGGTGTATATGGATTCTCTCCTAATTATGCAGGCATTTAACCAAACATATACTAAAATGATATGGCTCAATGAGAACACGGGGTCTGGGATCAATTTTCTTAGCATGCTACATGCATTCTCTTAACTAGTTAAGTAAATGAACATTGATATAACTGCAGCATATGCCATCGGAAGGATTTAAGTAATCTGCTGCGGCCTACACATACATACCACAGTTTGACTTTTAGCAAGAATCTTCTCACACAGTCCGGTGTAGTTCTGTGGCTTCCATCCATCTTCTCCTTGATACTGAAAACACCAAAGCAACAAATTCGTATCAATGCTGGTATAAGCTATAGCATCATATGAGAACATTTCCAAAGCAACAGAATAATAAGGGAAAAGAAAAAGATTCCAGATAGTTGTCAACGGAACAAATAACAGGTAGAGACCAATTTTCAAAGAGCTCCCAGAGAGTTTATTCTTCCACGAAATGAACATTGTGAGAATCATAAGCTTCAAATCCTCTATTTCTCATTTGTCTTAAAACTCTGAATGTTCCTTTGGTACTATTAGCAGAAGATGAACAATGAAAGATTGTGTGCTTGTCCATTGTGTTTCTTAACATCTAGTATGAATCTCAAATAGATTTTTTGCAGGCTTTAACTATGTGTGAGCTACATAGATGATTTTTTAACAATTTGTTGAAACAGTGCAACAAGCTGAATTTGCTAATGAGAACGCCAAAAGCCCTGGATACAAAATCCACTCCCTTAAACATTTGGATGTTGCCACTCACAATATAATGAATAAAAAGACATGAGTTGCAATGGTTGCCAACAGTACCTGGGATATCATACCAATTACAATGAGACGCCCATAGACTGCAAGTGCATTCAAGCACATGTCAAACATTTCCCCACCTACAGATTCATATATGATATCTACACCTCTTGGAAACTCTTTCTTCAGAACCTGAATTTGAAAATTCATTAATTAATAAACTCATATCGAAAAAAAAGCACAAATAAGGGATCAGTTTAAATAGTTTACAGTAGTTTGAAAGTTAAAACTGGTAATTTTGGCAACACTGCTAGTGTATTTGAAACTTACTACAGGTGCATTACAGCATGAGCATAATTCTATTATGCACATCGACACATCAAACATTTTGCATCATGGAAAGGTTACACTTACACTAGCATAAGCATATCATGACTTATTCTTATCCTGCCAACAGAGGCAGAATAAAACCAAACAATAGAAGCAAGGACACTTAAGCCACAAAACAAGGATATGCTGTGAAGTTCATACACTAAGCACACAAAAACAATCCATGATAAAATTGAATTCCAGGCAAAAACATAACTCTGAAAAAACGGAAATAGAAACATACTTCTTTTATCCTTTCATTTCTGTAATTGATGACACGATCAGCTCCTAGGGAAGCCAAAAGTGCAGCCTTACTTTCTCCTCCACACGTGGCAACAACTTTGTTGCCTGCTAGTTTCGCCAGCTAGTGAAGATATGCAAAGAAATAATCAGAATATAAGAACATGGTCCAGGGTTAAAAATCAATAATAGTTAATTACTAACAAATTAGAATAGCATGTAGACAGAACCAAGATGATCTTGCCCAAGGCCTAGAATATCATGCTTATTGCTCAATGCAGTAAAAGTACATTTATGTGGCTAAAGTAGCTAATTATCCAACTTACAAGAAAGGTTTATCATGTTCAAGTTCCACAACATAATTAAAAAAAAATATTCGCTTTGTACTATAACTCATTGCAATTGAATGGCCAATTGAGCATTACATCAAACAAATATGACATGATAATGCGATAAAATGGCATTAGCCGACCTGAACAGCGAATTGTCCTGTTCCACCAGCAGCTGCTGTAACTAAAACAACTTGTCCAGATGTCATTTGACCTGCCTAAAACCAGCAACAATTTAAACACATCAGAATAGGATGCAAAACAAATATTCTGGCACTCGAAAGTTTGGTTGACCAAACAACTAGGAGCAAAGAACACAAGCAAACAACTAGTAGCAAAGAACACAAGCATATATGAGTTGACCTTTTCAAGACCAATTGAAGCGGTCAGTCCTGATGTCAACATGGCAACAACCTCTGGATCTGGTCTTGGCACTGGAAGAAGATGCTTTGCTGGAACCTTCATCAGAAAGATGTGAAGCCAATTTTATTACTAACAGAGAATGCAACAATATTCAGAATTCCTCAGGCTGGACATTATTTCATTTCAAGGAAGATACGAGCTACTAAGTAATTAGTGTGTCACAAAAAAAAAGAGACAAAATCCAGCACCAGAGTGAATTCAGCATAGCTCCCAAAAGTCATAAGGGCAACCGGAGTGCCAACTTTGACATGATTCACCATATCACCAACAGAAGCAACAATTCCCACACCCTGCATATATGGTAAAATTCCTCAGAAAAAAATAAAGGATCAAAAGAAAGGTGTACTTCTTTAGCATACATAGTTGCATAGTGCACGGGGGATGCCAGAGAGAAATACTAATACATCTTAGAAGCATTATCCAAACCAGAGCAGTGTTGGAAAATGGACTTGTTCTATTACCTCAAAGCCAGCATCAAACGGAAGGCGTGTGGCAACTTCTTTAGTGTTACCACTGAAATAGCGTCCAGAGCTAAAGTTTACCTACACAAACCATTAAATCACACAAGGGTGAATAAATGGGCATCGGGTAGTCAAAAGAAAGTGGTGCATAACCAACGACTTACATCACTAGCATTTACGCCAGCGTAAATTACTTTAACCAAAGCACTGTGTGGTTCAATAGGCAACGACAATCGCACACGTTCAAGTCTTGTAGCACTGCGGAAATTATGAGTGAGTGTGTGAACAACTCTGCACAAGCATCATTAGGAGACCATCGTTAATAAAGTTAATGCAATTTTCTTCTGTCAAAATATTAATGTAATATTGAATAAATCCATGAACTTTCCAGCATGTGGGATATAAAGCAGCAGGCTATTATCATTAGGAGAACTTTCTGTTATGTAAAACACGATAGCTGACATGCAATACCACAGTTCATTTTCTGCTTCAATTGTTGAAGCAATGACTCAACTCATGTTAGTGAATTGCTCACGTGAGTAAAACTAGTTAAAGTGCTCCGGAGCAAAGACTAACATTTCTCAAAGAACTTCCTCCGATTTTAATTGACATTGGTTAGTTCAATCTTTAGCTAACCAACGACAACAAATTAAAGTCGGAAGGGGAATTATATACATGATAGAGCAGGAATCAGTTCTTACATCTTCTCAAAGAATTCAGGTGTTTGGATGCTAGAATATATATTGTTTGTCAGTGTCCTTTTTGACTTGTTTGGATTCACCAAATACTTTCTACGTTCTTCTGGAGTTGGCCAATATTCCTTCCCTCTTCGTTTCGTTATCCAAAGGCAAGCACCAGCTTTGCTCTCATCATTTATAAGCTCAAATGCGCCTGAGACAAATAGAAGGCTTCTTTAGAGATAACATTCCAAGAGAAAAGATAAAACATCATATGCAAGAGATAAAATGTAGATAGGTGCCTCGGCAATCTCTACGAGGCAGATAGGGTTTGATCCACTCTCACTCGCAACAGTTCTCAAGCTCAGAGACTCAAGTAACATATTCATGTAAGTTTAGTAACCTATACATACTAATTCAGTTTTTAGAAATGAATGCACCTGTGTTTGAATAGAAAAATGCTGATGTTCCATGCAACCATTTCAAAACAACATATTAAATTAATATTGGAACAGTTCATAGGCTTACAAAATGTAGTAATTCCGGCACATAAAATTATTATGAAAAGCTGAAAGTGTTAAAATTTTAAGTACATCACATAATGTGAGAAATAATGTACCATTAACAACATCCTCCATCTTCAAATATCCACCAGTTGAATCTATAATTTTACGATTCAGTTGTTCCGCCATATTTGTTTGAACAAACTGCATAAATTAGTCCATCACATAAGTCAACTTAAACAATAAAATATTATATCAACGTCGCGCCCTTTGTCCTTCCCAGATATATCGTGATCTATTAGACAAAAAGGTATATTTTTCCCGTTATCTGCAAACTACCACAGATTAATCAAAAGACTGACTTGTTTTGTTGACTTTGTAATCTGGCTCACATACCTCTGTCCATACTTATCCCTAAATTTATACTCCATCTGGTTTTAACTGGCGATGCTAGGTCAATATTTTTAGTTCACTATTTACTTTAAAAAGTTGTCCTAGCGCCATCAATTAAAACTGAAGGGCGTATAAGATTTTATGTGTGTGTGGGTGGGACCTTAAGATATCCACCCCTGCTCCTTGAAATACTGACCAGTTGCGTTATCTGGCCAATGTTTACTTTAAGTGCATCTACTAGCACGAATTTATCTAATAGAGAATACAACATGCTCTATTGTACCATGTTAAGTTAATATTTGAAATATATAATTAACAAATTTTATCAATGTTTACAAGTCGTCTGAATAATCGGTCCCGTGAGCACGACTAGGCACACCGGCTCGATTAGCTCGACTAGAGAGCAGGTCGTCTGACTAATCGTCGATCAACCGCGATTAGTCATCCGACTAGGGGCGGATGGCCATCTGTGTGTTGCTGGCTGCTTGTGTTAAACTTATTTGGGCTGCTTGCTTATGTACTGAACTTGTTTGTGTACTTGTGTGCTGGATTGGCTGGTTGCTGCTACGGTTTGCCAGATTAGTTATGTGCTTCTTTATGTTGTTCTATGTCTAGTGATCCACTGCTGACAGCTACTCTAGTGCATTGTGTGATAGTGCTCTACTGCTCTTACTCTTTAATTCTTTGATGTTTTAGATTCAGCAGCAAGCCAGCAAGGATATGGAGTTTGGGAGTATTGGGACAAGCATAGGGAGTTAGGAGAATCTGGACATCTCATAAGTCAGTCACCAACTGATCATTATTCACCAGTAAACACTTGCGTGTTTTTTTTTCGAGGAAATCAGACACTTGCTTTATTTTGTATAAAGGTATATATGCCCTGGAATATAGCGGACGGTTATATAGACGATTGGACCAACCAGGCTTGACAAGTCCGTCTGGTTGATGATTAATCGCGACTAATCACCTGGTCAGTTCCATAGCAAATAGGGTTGACTAGACAAGTTGTAAACATTGATTCTTACAAGGTTAAAACCACATGTGTATGTACAATATTTCAACAAATGCAAGTCCGCAAATGATAGAAGATATAATATATATTTGCATCCAGGCATGTAAGTAATACCTCAGGGCAGAGCACATTGACACGAACACCTTGGCGTTTCAATGGAACAAGTGACCTAGTAAACATAACCACACCCCCTGATAAAAATGAAGTTTACGGTCAGGTAGTATCTTGGACAGTATGCAAATAGTTAATATGCATATTGCTTTACATAAATCAATAAATACAAAGTGGCTTTATATCGTGAAGTTGCAAATTGCTACCCAAAAGATGAATAAAACATAGGATCAGATATGCACCTTTTGTTCCACTATATATGGGGTCAAAGAACATAGGGTAAAGGCCTGCTGCTGAACCAATATTTATTATAACACCAGGCTTCTTGTGGGATCGCATTATTTGACTCTGGGGATTCAAATTCGACAATAAGCAGTGTATGTGTGGCATTGGCATGCGAAAATCACATAAATAACATGTCTGACAATTGGTAATATCATCAATAATGCAAAGCCACACCTGTCTAGTGTAATTTATCCGAAATATTTTACTACCACTTGCTCCTTAAGAAAACCACTAGGACATGCTGCATATAGGCCAACTTATTATTCACTTGATAAGTGATGTTTTGAAATGCATGCAGTCAAACTTTAGGAGAATGTGTTAAAAAAAAAGGAGATGTCCCCTAGAGTATACACCTCCCCAAAAAATTAGGAGAATATATTTATGAATTTTTAACTGAACATACATAACTATATGTGAAGGTTTGTCTAAAAGATCATTAGTATATTTTATTTTTACTGGTGGCCTTGTGTTTGGTGACTGGGTCAAGTGTCCACAACGCCGCTTGTTTATGTATAGAGAAGTAGAGATAGTATCTCTTAAGTTCATCCAACAATGAAAGCAAAGAAAGAGAAATCCAAAACAGTTTTCTCTACACAAGTACTGGATCGAAAGACAGTACCGTTTGTGTGTCTAAAAATGATAAATGGCAAGTCACGCCAGCACACATTATTACTGCTGATTAACAGTTTGTGCAACTGAAAGAACAACTTTATCACTTTATTCCAACAAAAAAGTACAGTATATATACTTACTGCAATGCGAGTACAATCAATAACAGCAACAAGATTCACATTTACAGCATGCCTCCATGTTTTACTTCCATCAGATGTATCATCATAAACTAGTGTCTTGTTGGCAATTCCAGCACAATTGATGCAGATATCTAAACCACCATATGTGCGCACATGTTTCTCAAAAGAAGCAGCAAGATCATCTGCGTATCAATTGTATGTTTTAAAATCATGTGCTTTCACTTAACATCAACTCTAAATAAAACTCTTACCTGCATTAGTAACATCACACTTAACAAATATAGCAGATGGAACTCTAAGATCTCCATGAAATTTGTTACTTTCCTTCTGAACTATTGAAGCAACTTCTCTGCCATTTTCTTCGGAGAAATCGATAATAGTGACAAATAAACCCTTCTGTGCAAATGCAATGCACAGTGCTTTCCCTGAAAATAGAAAAATAATTTTCAGTTAATACATCAGAAGCTTCTAAAAGAATGCTTCAATCGAGCTCATGGTTTGCATTCTACATGATGTCAGATTAATACCAAGGCTATTTATTCATTGTTTTATACCAAATAAGTGTAAAAGAGCACATTCTGATTCCATGGTCAACTTGAGAATATGGTGGCTAGTTCAACCCAACAACGCTAGCAATCCTCAACTATCAATTGCTTTTGAGATATCCTCTACTTGCAGTTGCAATGTCCGCACCTGCAACTTACGAAACAAACAAACAAACTTGCTAGAATGTGCCAGTTTCCTTTTAAGTTTGGGCCCTTAAGTTTTGTTACATAC